>JAJEJO010004063.1:196104-216786 GCA_020662805.1 Glaucomys volans | reverse complement strand
AGCAATAGAGGGGGTACTGAGCAAGGTGACCAAGAACAGCCCCCCAAACATGGGACGCGTGAGCTCAGACTTGGTGGGGGACAGACCAATACCACTCATTTTTCCTCTTGCCTCAGGCTCCGCCTGGTGCAGCATGGCAGTTACAGACCCGGTTGTTAATTTAAAATGTTGACATCTTGGATTTTTTAAAAAATTGAAATGAAACTTCCGTAACGCGAAATTCATTTTGCCCATTTCAAAGTGCCACTTAGCACTTTCACAGTATCGTGTGACCATCTCTGCTGTCTAATTCCAGAACATTTCCATCGTCCAACAAGGGCCGTCCCCCGCATTAAGCAGTAACCCCTGGTCCTCCAGTAACCTCGCCCCTGACAGCTGCTAATCTGCCTGCCATCTCTGCGGCTCTGCCTGCTCTGGATGTGTCCTGCATGTGAAATCACCCACCAGGTCTCGGGTGTGGCATCGTTTGTTCAGCCTCATGTTCTCAAGGTGCCAGTCCTTCACTCCTTTTCAGGGCTGGATAATATTCCACTGCCTGGGGAGGACACATTGTATTTATCTATTCATCTGTTGATGGGCTTTTGGGTCCTCATAGGATTTTTGGATTAATTTTGATTATTAACTAACATTACATCAAAATTGTATTGATCTGTGGAAGAGGGTTTCAATGAGGAGGGAAAGCACAGAAGAGCCCTCAGCTGGGAGTGAACTTGGAGCAGGGGGTCCTTGTGGAGGGGCGAGGGGAGCTCCAGGAAGAGGGGAAGATGCTGGGGGTATTTGAGGAGGAGCAAGAGGCTCAGTGAGGCAGTGAGGGAGACCGGAGAGCCCTGGAGATGGGCAGGGTGAGGAACGTGGGGCAAGGCTGGACCAGGAAAGGCCCTTTCATTCGAGTGTGACAGAATCCACTGGTTGGTTTTGGGCTGGTGAATTTACACTACCTAGGTGCGGTTTTCAGAGTTCACGGGCGGCTCTGTGTGGGGTGGGAAAAATAGAGGGTAGGAGCCAGGCACAGGGTGCACCCTGCAATCCCAGGGCTCGGGAGGCTGAGGCAGGAGGATGGGAAGTTCGAGTTCAGCCAGGCCACTTAAGGAGACCTCCCCTCAAAATAAAAAATAAAAAGGGACAGAGGTGGAGCTCCGTGGTAAAGTGCCCCTGGGTTCAACCCCCATGCCGGGGGCAAAGAAAAAAACAAAGAAAAGAAAAAGAAAATAGGAAGCGGAGGTCGTAGATGAGGTTTGTGGGGGGCTGCGCCAGAGGCGGCAGTGTGTGCAGAAGCGGGGTTGTCAGGGACCAGATAGATTGTTGACACACAGAGAGATGACACGTTCATTATTCATTCAACAAACAATTATTGAGCACCTACTAGATGCTGGGAATATAGTGGAGATAAAGTCCCGGGTTTGTGGGGCTCACAGACTTCAAGCAAGAAGGCAGAGACATCCTCAGGCTCAGGTGAAGGTACTGGCGTTCTGGCCTTGCTCACCTGGCTTATTTCCAGAATTGGGATCATGGGTCAGAAGAGGAGCCGACACAGGATTCAGAGATGTGTCAGAGAAAACCGGGCCTGAAGGAGCCTCCCTGGAGGGCTGGCCGCCGTGGCCTGCAGCATGGCCCGCGGACGGCTGGGTTCTGAGCTGCGGAGGAAAGAACCAGAGCCCTCTGCCCGGGGTCCTCCGCCTCTCTGGCCTGGGAGGAGGCCCCCAGGCCTGCAGGGGAGGCTGGGAGAGGCCCGTTAGCTCTCCGCAGCCCCTTGCCTCTGCGCTCTCGGCTCCCCCGTGACGGAGGCTGAGTCATGGCAGGGGGCTGATTTGGAAGAAACGAGGCCCGGAGACCCCTCGGCTCCTCCACGGGAGACACCCCATTAATCTTTAACAAACTCCAAGTTCACCAGGCCGGGCTCTCGACTAATGAGGCCTGTTCTCCCAGGGACTCCCCTGGGGAGGGGAATTAGCCACCAGAGGTGCCCAGGAGCTGGAGCCGAGGCCTGGCACGCCGGAGGCCTGCCTCCAGCCAGGGTCGGGCGCCTCCACCGCTCCCCACAGTCTGGGCCCAAATCCTGCCCCTCCTCCCCGCGCGCTGCGCCCACAGGGCTGGGTGGAGGCGTGATTGACACACCGCGGATCGCGCATTCTAAGCGCGCAGCTGAGTGAGTCCCGGTACCTGCGCGACTGCGGAGCTTCCCACGGTCGAGGTAATGAACCTGCCGCGGGCCCTGCTCTGTGATGGTCCCCTGGTCCTTTCCTTCCTCCCAGCCCTGGGCCAGAGATCTGCTTCCCATCATGAGGACGAGGTTGCTTTTTCTCAAAGTTTTATATAAATGGGAATTGTGTGTGTGTGTGTGTGTGTGTGTGTATGCACGTGCGTGCGTGTGTGGTCTTCTACTCGCCGTGATGCTTGGGGACCCACGGTGTCCTGCGACATTAGCACTCGGTTCTTTCCCCCCACACCCCGGAGGCGCCGTACCCCGCTGTTTGGATACACCCCACTTTCTTTATTGATTCCTCTGGGGACAGAGGTCGGCAAACCCATCCTCTATTTTTTTTTTTTAAATAAATGTTTAATTTTTAGAAAAGTTGTACCTATATGGAAAAATCAGGAAGACAGAGCGGTTCCATGTACCCAAGCCCCAACCCCCATTACTAACTTCTCACCTGAAGGTGGTACCGTCGTCACTTTGATGAACCCATATTGACAGGTTATTACTTATTAGTATTATTATTAGTGAGGATCCACACTTGATTTGGATTCCCGGGTTTACACCTCGGGGTCCTCTTTCCTTCTCTCCAGGGTCCCCGCAGCCTCTGCCCACCAGGCCTTGTCAGGCTGCCCTTGGGGGCGATGACTTCCTGCATGTCCCTTGTTTGTGATTTCCTTGACAGTTTTGAGGAGAGGCCCAGGGGACTCGGGATTTTGGGTAATGCCCTTTCCTGGAGTCCGTGGAATATTTTTCTCACATCGACACTGGAGCTCTGGGTTCGAGGAGAGGCCCACACAGGACAAAGGCCCTGCCCGTCTCCGCCATCTGACCATGATGGATGCTGTTCCATGCTGAAGCGGCTCTTTCTCCTTCTTTCCGGACCTGCCTGTCTTCAGAACTCGGAGGGACAATCCCTTCCTGGGGGAGCAGAGGGGTGCCGGGGTTTGTCCCCGAGTTCTGCATGGGGATGCCTTTATTCCTCCACACTGATGTATTTATTGGATCCCTCGTTTCTGGGTATCAGCACGGACTTGGGCAGACTTACCTGACAATCTGGGCCATATCCTAGCCCAGCCCCGTTTGTGTCTGTACTAAGCTGACCATGAGTTCATGCTGCTGTCTCCCCGTCAAATCCCTGACTCCATGGCTCCCTGCGGCCTCCTCCCTTGCTTCTCTGAAGCCTTTCACTCCCACGGTGAGAAGCCTGGCTCCGGGCGGCTGGCGGTCTCCTCGTCTGTTCCAGGCCGGTGCCCGCGGATGGTGGCTTCAGAAACGCCAATGCAGCGTCACACAGAAGGGTTGTACTGCCCTCGAAGTTTCCCTGTGCTCCACTTATTCAGGTCCCACCCTGAGCCCTGAGCTCACGGCCACCGCTGAGACCTGGGCACTGTCTCAGTTCTGCCTTGTCCCAGATGCCGTATAAATGGAACATCTTTTCAAACGGGCTTCTCTGTCAATATGTAGCATGCATTTCAGGCTCCCCATATCCTCTTGTGGCTTGAGGCTCATTTCTTTTGATACTAAAAAATATCCCTTTGTAGAGACCTCCCCTTTCACAGGGGGGTGCCCAGAGTCCTTGTGATCTTATAAAATGACACCACGGCCGGGCGCGGTGGCACAAGCCTGTAATCCCAGCGACTTGGGAGGCTGAGGCAGGAGGATCACGAGTTCAAAGCCAGCCTCAGCAACTTAGCGAGGCTCTAAGCAACTCAGTGAGACCCTGTCTCTAAATAAAATACAAAATAGGGCTGGGGATGTGGCTCAGTGGTGGAGTGCCCCTGGGTTCAATCCCCAGATCCAAAAAAATAAATAAATTTAAAAAAAATAAAATAACATAAAATAAAATGACACCACAAAAGAAAGAGTAAGGAGAATATGATAAGAGAGACGACGTCAAGTGAGCAGAGGGGAAATGGGGACAGGCCGTGAGTAGGGGTCATGGGTGGCCAAAGAGTGCAGAAGGGGACACAGGGAGGGGACTGATGGCCAAGAGGCACATTTCTTCCCAGCAAGCAGGACTTCTGAACAATGAGAGCAACTATTGTCCTTTTCTAATGTCAAATTGCCATCAATTTACTGGATTAAAACGGCCCATATATTTTCTTGCAGTTCCTTAGGTCATAATTTCAGATGGCCTCGGCTGGTCCTCTGTCTGAGGGTTCCCAAGACCCAAGTCAAGGTGCTATCAGAGCTGTGTTTCCTCCTGGAGGCTCTAGGGAAGGACCCATCTACAAGGTCAAATGCGTTGCTGACCAAGGTCAGGTCCTTGCAGGCGTAGGAGCAAGGCCCCCACTTCCTTGTGTCTGTCCAGGAGGAGCTCACCTTTGTTCTTGGGGTTGCCCCCCCAAGCCCTTCTCATGCTCTCCACGTGGCCCCCTCCAGCAGAGGCAGGCAGAGGTTATTTTCATGCTTGCAATCTGACTTCTCCTTCTGCCACATCTCCTTGACTCTAAGTAGAGAAATCCTCCACTTTTTATTTTTACTGTGATCACGCTGGATCCACAACCTGCAGAAGCCAGAATCATCTCCCTATCTTAAGGACATGGCTTCAATCACACCCACAAAGTCCATGTGGCTGTGGGATGTAAAGCATTTATTGTTTTTGAGATGACGTCTCACTGTATTGTCCAGACTGGTCTCAAACTCCTGGGCTCAGGCAATCCTCCTCCTTCAGCTTCCCAAATGCTGGACCACAGGTGCATACCACCATGCCACCTTGCTTTTTAACTTTTTTGTGTCATTTCTTGTACATAGCAGATAACCAATTTTGCACTTTCTCTGACCTGAGAATCTTTACCTTTTAGTATATACATTTTAGCCATTTACATTTATTGTTACATAGTTGAAAATTATCTTTTCATCTTATTTTTTGATATTCTGATTGCTATACTTAAATATTGTGTATTTGTGTCTCTTTGTATGTGTGTGTGTTTGCTATTTTATTTTCTCTTTTCCTTCCCCCTCTTCCTCTGCTTTTGTTGGATTGATGAAGAGCATGTCCTCTTATTGTTTTGGAAGCTACACACTGTATTGTTCTCCTTCTAGTGATTCCACTTTTCAAAAATTCTTACTTGCTTGTGTCCACTGAGAACCTACCCTGTGCGAGCCTCGTTGTAGTGATGCTGTGAGTCAGGATTTACAGAGTAGCAGCTGCTGCCTTTGGAAGAAAATTATCCAGGACCAGCTTGAAGGTCCCCAAGACTCTAACATCTTAGAGTTCTAAAGGTATGTGATTCTAGGATTTTAAAATTCAGCAATTCTCATATACTCTATATTTCTCCTGAGATTTCATAATTTAATATTCTAAAATTCTGTGGTTCCACAATCTTCTATAATTCTAAAATTTTAAGGATATATGTTACCTTAAGTCTTATGTTTATAAAACTAATCAGCTTCATATCCTCCAATTTTAAAATTCTGTTTTACTCATTACATTTTCTCACATTTTGTGATTCTTAGCTTCTATAAATTGGGAGCTATTAGACTTTGGGTGTTCAGTTTTTAAAGATCTCTCCCATTCTGGGCCTGGGGCTGTGGCTCAGTGGCAGAGCGCTTGTCTAGCATGTGTAAGGCACTGGGTTCGATTCTCAGCAACGCATAAAAAGAAAGAAATAAATAATTTTTAAAAAGATTTCTCCAATTCTAAAATCCTCTAGTTCTAAGTTCCTATAGAGCTGGAATTTTAGAATCCCTTGGTCTCATATGATGGAATTCTGGAATTCCAAGATGTTGACGGAGTTTCTAAAATCATGTGATTTTATGCATCTCTTGAGTTAGAGGTCTGAAATTCTCCTGCTCTGAGATTCTAAGATTCAAGGCTGGGTCTCTTGCGGAGTTGCAGCTGGTGGGATATCTCCAGGGAGCCCCTCTGAAGCTGGCTAGTGTGCCCAGCTCTGTCGCAGGTCCTCCTGGGACTTCCTCATCCAGCCCTGCATTCGGGCAGGGCTCCAGCGTCTGGCCCTGGAACAGTGAGTAAGGACCATCTGCCTGAGGTGGGGCTTCTCCGTCATCTTGGTGCTGGAACATCAAGGGCTCCTCACCTGCCTTGAGTCCCTCTGCCCCAGGCCCGCAGGCCCTCACCAGCACAGAGGCACTGACTAATCAAATGAAGTGACCAGCTTCCTGCAGATGACAGGTCCTTGGCAGGACGTCCTGCTGGGAGCTACTCACCCAGGCTCTTACACCTGGTGTGGATGGAGATGTGACAGATTTCTTCCACACCCCTTTCCCCCTTCCTCTTTTGAAATATTGCCTGGAGCCAGTCCTTGCTAAAGGCCAATTTTCTTCCCCATCTACTTACAATTTATGGTCCTTCCAGATTGCTATCTTTGCTGGGTAATAGAGAGGCGAGGACCCGACGGTGATCATCTCGGAGAAAATAGAGAAGTCCGGGCCATTTCTCTGAGTTCTGCCAATTTCTTCCTCTCGAATTCCTTAGACAGAGTGTGTCCGGCAGGGATTTCTGGTTGCAGTCACAGACACCTGTTCTGTCGTGTGCTTGGCCTCTTGTAACGGAAACGCAGGTCCAGTAGCTTCAATAGGCCGGGGTCCCTCTCTGCGGAGAGCCAGGAATCTGAGCATAGACACTGCGTTTGCAGTCCAGGCAGGACAAAGGTGGAAAGGCAGAGGTGCATTGCTTCCTCCTAGGGCCCTTTTGTCCTTTTCTTTGGGAATGACATTTTCTCTAAGAACTCAGTGCCCAGAACCAGGGGATGTGGCCACTTAGAGCTACAAGACCGTCTGGAAAGCTCTTTCAGCTGGATGCACTCCTGGTTCAAACAAACCAGGATCCTGTTGATAAGGAAAGTGGATGCTGGTAGGTGACCAGCAGCCTCTGCCACACAACAATGACAATTTATATAACTGTGAAAAAAAAAATCCAAATGTACACAGACAGGAAATCAGGCATGGCTGGATCCAGGGGTTCAAACATGGTGGTTGCTAATTACATTAGCTTGGTAACACCAGGAACTGAGAACACTTCCTTCCTGAGAGTTCCAGCAAAAAGCCTAGAATTGAGTCTCGTTCTCCTCACTTGGGTCACAGAGCTGTCCCTGGCTTGTCCATTCTGTGCCTGGGGGCAGAGATGGTGGTGGAGAATGGACTCTGGTTGGCCAGGCATGGGGAGTGGCTCTCTCTCAGAGCTTCAGGGTGGGGTCCTCTGGACTATCAGGTGATGGACAAGGCAGGGGGGTAGTCAGGCCACCAGTGTCCCCTACGGGGTGGGCGTGTTTCTTCTTTTGACTCCCGTTCGGCATCAACAGGACCAGACAAGCTGCTGAGTCCTGGGTCAGAGTCCCTGGCCCTGTGTCCTTCTGTCCTCGAGGCAAGACTGTCCCCGTGTGACTGGAAGTGACTTTGGTGTCCCTTCTGAGACAGGGGCCGACACCCATAACCCCCCAAGGTGGTCAGGAAGGAGGGTTGTGGGGCCCACCACCTTGATGCCACTCCTGATCCTGCCACACACCAGCTGTGACCTGGGGCCAGTGACCCCAGCTCAGGGTGGCGGTCCTTAGCGTCACTCACACCCTGCCTTGGACCCCGCCCAGGAGGACCCCCATCCACTCGCAAAGCATCATGAGATCCAAAAATAAACCCCAAACTCCAGAGCCGTCCCCACTGCCTGCTCCTCCTCCCCCTCCACCCACCCACCCCCACTTGGGCTCCTGCCTTGGCTCAGAGCAGGGTGTCCCCGGAACAGGGGCTTCGGGGACGGCTGGCTGACCCCTCCTTTAAAGCCGTCTCCCTCTGTGTTCCAGAGCCATCCCTGATGGAAAAAATGACTCTCACAAAAGATCCCTCAGCAACAATTATCTACATGGGAGGCTGGGAGGGGAGAGCCATTTAGAATCCACTTCATTGCGGGATTAGCTAATTAATTAACGGTTTCACTGACAACTCGTCGGAGAAGTGTGTGTTAAACAGGGGCGCAGTGGGGCGTGAGTCACAGACACCCCTCCCGCCGCCGCCCCGTCCCTCCCCAGCCACCCGCCGCCCCCACCTTTCTGCTCACCCCCGGTGGGTGCGGGGAGGCCAGGGACCCTCTCCCCGGCGTCGGGGGCAGGGCTGCTGGGGGCGGCGGCCGCATGGAGATGACAGAAGGGCAGCTGGGGAGGGGCGGCCGGGGGACACACGGAGACAATGAAGAGATAACAAGGCAGCTGAGCGCAGGGGTGGCTGCATCTGCCCCTTGCCCCCAGCCCGGAGCCGCTCCATCTGTGCCCGTCCAGGCACGCGGCCCGGCGGCACCTGCTGGGCTCGGCTGCTCCCGCTTCCCCTGGACGGCGGGCATCTGGATCCTTCCGCCCTCCGTGGGGACGACAGCTCCACATTGGGGGAGCCCAGAGCCTCTGGGAAGGGGGTGTTCAGAGAACTTAAAATAGACAGGGTGATCTGCATGGGGGAGAGGGAGAAGCAGCCAGAAATGGGGGTGGCGGCTGAGCCCCAGGGGGACACCTGGGCCAGGTCCCCCCTCCTGCCCGGCCTCACGGATGATGCCACATGGGGTGCGGAGGTGAACGTGCGGACACTGGGCCAACCCAGCAGCGAGCTCTGGGTGGGCCCGAGGAGGGACTTTCAAAGGTCCCCGTCCCGGTGCCAGGGACCTCTCAGGGCCTGACTTGCAAACGTGCTCAGAGAACCTGGAGAGTGTCCACACCGGGGCCGCCCGGGGCCACCGGGGCCAGCTCCAATTTCTGCTTCAGATTCTTTCTGCTGCTCTGGAGGTTCTGTGCTGGGGTCTTGGGGTGTCAGAGGGCAATGGGGGGACCCTCTGAGGCTGCAAGTAAAAAGTTCTGTGTGCAAAAGAGAATTTTTGGGGAGGCGGGGGTGGGTCTGGAGCCTCCATAATAGAGGGGCACCCTGGGTCTTCATATTAGCTTCCGCTTTCCCAGCCGGGAGTTCTAGAGGGATGGCCTCCGTCCCTGTCCCCATGAACAGGTGTGAGCAGAAGCCCCGGCAGCTGGAACTGCTGGGGAACACAGCATGGGAGCCCCAGAGGGGTCCTCCCGCCTCCGCCCCTCCCCCCCCTTCTCCCAGGCCCTCCGTACTGAGTGGGGGACCCTGCTTCTCAAGGCTTCGGGGGCTTGGGCTGCAGGAGCTGTGTGTGGAGGAGGTGGGAGCCTGGGCCGGGTCACCAGGGCCCTAATGGAGGCCACCCTGCAGGGGCTCCCCACACCTGCCAGAGCCCAGCACTGGGGCTGCCGGAAGGGAAAGGAGGGAGTTCATGATACCTGCTCCCGTTTTACAGATGAGCAAACAGAGGCACTAGGAGAAGAAGGAGCTCCAGAAACGTTCGATGTGAACATTCGGCAGAGGTGAACTGTCATGGTGTCCCACACAGAGTGGGCTCAGTTGGTGGCATTACGACGTAGTGTGTGTACACATTCACAAAGGCCGGCAAGTCTCACTGACCCATCACCTCCTGCAGGCTTCCTGAAGAAGGTCAGCACAATGCTCCCAGGGGAGGACACCAGAGAGGGTGGGCAGCTCCCCTAGGGGCACACAGCTTATACTGGCAGAGCTGGGCAGAGGGCACCTCAGTGCAGAAGGACCTGTGGAAGGACAGCTTGCCAGTCGGCCTTAGTGGCCAGCGCCAGCAGAGACGGCCATTGTCAAGGCCCCCTTGACCTTGAGGTCTGCCTCCCTGTCCTCCGTGAGCCCCGCTGGGGCTGAGTTGTAGCGACCCGGAAGGGGTCGGGCGGGGACCCCAGCCCTGGTTTGCAGGAGGGCAGGGCTGCGCGGGTCGCACTGCGGGTGCGGCCTCCCGGGCCCAGGTCCCCGCCGGCCCGGAGTTCACGGGCGCCGAGGGCGCGAGGGGGTTAACGCGCTGGCTGGCGCCGCCGCCTGCACCGGGCGCGGGAGCAGCAGGCGCGGTTCCCACGCGCACAAAGCCCGCGCTCCCCGGCGCCGCCCGCATTGTTCCCGCCGCCCGCGCGCCCACCTCCGCGCGCAGTGACCCCGTCACCCCGCCATTGTCGCCGCGCACTTCGGGGCGGCCACAAAGGCGTCAGAAAACCCTGCCGCGTTCGGAGGACGACGGAGGGGCAGCGGGGACGCGGGCGGGGGCGGCGGGACCGGGGACGGGGACCCTGCAAGGCTCCCTCTCTGTCTTCCAGCCAGATCTTGTCTCTGGTTGTCTCTGTCGCCCCTGTCCCCTTGTCTCTCTTTGCCTTGGCGTCCGGTGCTCTGTCCACCTCTCTCCCCAGGACAAAGAAGGGCGCTGCCCAAAGAAGGGCTGACATGGGGACTGGGGACCTGGACGGTGGGCCGTGGAGCTGCGGGGCCCCAGACCCTGCCAGGGCCCTTCCTTGTCACTTGGTGTGGCTCATCTGGTGACCGGACTGGGACTGGACCCTTCACTGGTCCCTTGTTAGCCCCGGTGGCCTCTGAAGCATGAATTCCCGGCAGCACCCAGTGTCACTTGCCCCCAGGGGAGGCGGAGGCTGGGGCAGGTGGGAGTGGAGCCCTGCTCAGATGGAGAAATGGAGGCTCAGAGGGTGCAGGTCCCCAGTCCCAGGTCAGAGGTCCCCTGACTCCAGTCCCCATGTGGGGAGGAGGCCAGCCAGACTCCTGGGCACGTGGAGGGTCCCTCCCTGCCTTCAGTCAAGGTCCCTTACTCCAGATACAGGGGCCCAGCTAACAAGGGACCTAGCAGACCAGGTCCCAAGGGACCTCAGAGATGTTCTCACAAAGGGCGCATGCAGCTCTGGGGACCTCAGCTGGGGACCCACCTCGCCTTTCAGAGACACCCGTCCATCACCTTCTGAAGGACGGGACCCACAGCTGCAGCTGGCCCCGCCTCGCCTGGGTTCCTTAGGACCAAGTCGTCAGGCCCACTTGGGCCTGGTGGGGACAGCGTGTAATGCAGACACCTAGGTGACGCGTCACTGTGTGCTTTTAAGTCACTGTCTTGAAAGCGCTCGCCACTCTGGAGGTTGTTAATGTTAACTTCATTTATAGGCGGGGAGACTGGGGCACAGGGCATGTGAGTAACTTGTCCCAGGACACACAGCACATTCGGTCAGTATGAATCAAGCAGACTTGGTTCCACCATGCACATACGGGGACACGGGCACACAGACAGCGAGGGACACGATTGTGTGTATCAGTATTATTTTTAGTTCATTCCTGGTGTGTGGCTCTCGGGAAGGAGCAGAGCAGCCTATTATCTCATTGAACCCTACCAGCAACCCGGAAGGTAGGGCCTGCCATGGTCCCTCCGTCCGGCAGAGGAGGAGGCTCTGGAGGCCCGTCCCAGCCCAGGAGGAAGGCCACGGGGCCTCCAGGCAGGGTCCCTCAGGCCCCGGGTTTGTGTGGCTCCTCTGGCTCTCTGCCCCTGCCCACGTCAGGGCCGTGACCTGAGCCGCCTGAGCTTCAGTTTACGCACCTGTAAAATGGGAGGCCGTGGACACTCACTGCCCAGGGCCGTGGGGATGGGCTGGGAGGAGGAAGGCGCCCAGGCAGGCTGGTGTGGGGTCTCCCTGTCCTGCTCCTCTGACCCTCTCCGTGTCAACATTCATAAAAATTGTCCCACTGCCACCTCAGCATCTGGGGCCACCCCCCCTCCCTGGCCGGGCTGGGACGTCCCCAGTCCTCCAGCCCCATCCTGGGGACAGCCCCGTTGGACCCTCGCTGGCCACTCCCAGCTGCCCTCCCTCTGCCGGGGCTCCCAGTGCCCGGCCGGCTGGTGCTCCTCTGGGGCCTCCTGCCACCCTGCGCAGGGCGCCTCCCCGCAGAGAGGGAGCCCCAGCCAGGCCTGCTGCTGGTTAGATAAGGCCCGTGGCTCCGCCCGCCCTCTAATCTCCTCCTCTGCCACCGCCGCCCGCGCCCCACTCCCCATCATCTTTATGGCTTTGGAATGATCTGGGCGGACACGGCATTCATTTAGCCAAGGGCACGGAGGTCGCCGGAGACGCCTCACTCACACGTGTGTGTTCACGGGGCTGATAAGGGGGTGGCAGCCCCGTCCTCTCCCCAGCAGGAAGAGGGAACGGGCGCCTGGCTGAAGGAGGGCTTGGGAACACAGGTGACAATCAGTGCGGGGCAGACACACACAGTGCCAGAAACCTTGTTCCCCAGCAGCCCTGGTGGGAGCTCGTGGGTCAGGGGAATCACCGAGGGTCCAGAGAGGCAGGTACTGGACAGAGGAGCCAAGCGAGTCCCTACACCTTCCTTCCTTCCAACAATGAACCTTGAGTTTCGGAACGTGGTCACCCGGTTTACATCTTGGCTGTTGCATGCTGTGTGATGCTGGACAAGTGGTTTCACCTCTCTGAGCCTCTGTTTCCTCATCCGTAAAACCAGGGCGGTGCTCAAGCACACTTCATTCTGAAAGACCAAGGTTAAGTGAAAACATTACCAGGAGCTGGTGGCACGTGGCTCGGCATGTGGAAAGGCTGCCCCCCTTCCTGCTTGCTCCCCAAAGAGCAGTTAGTAGTGGCCCAGTGGGACAGACCCAGGCGGTCACTTCCCTTCTCAGAGTCTTTCCCTGCCTGACAGTGGGATGGCTGGTGTGTCTGCCTGCCCCGCCCACGCTCCCGGAAACAGCAGCTTCCCTGCCCTGACCCCCTGATCTCCCCAACTCCCGACCTTGCTAACTCACCTCCAGCCTCTCCAGCTACACCCACCTCAGGGCCTTTGCACATGCTGGTCGTGCCTCAGGGCCTCATCCCCAGCTCTTTCTTTAAGTTCCTGGACGAGTGTCGCCACTTCAGGGTCATCCCACCTCACAGATACCGAGTGCTCCCTGCGTCGTCTGCATCTTTATGGCCTGAGCTGTGCTTAGCTCCAGCTGAAGTCTGGGGTCCTTGCCCATCTAGTGTCTGCTCTCTGATGTCAGCCTGGTCAGGGGCAGGGTCCGCCCTGTCCTCTGTTGGGTTTCCCAGCACCTGATGGGGGCCTGGGGCCCAGGCAGAGCTCAGGTTAATTCCTGGACCTGCTGTTTCCGCAGTCGTCCGTCAGTGGAACCCTGAAGTGTGGTGTGAGTCAAGTTCGTGGACGGGTCCCTGGGAGCCACCTACCTGCGGCCCCGCAGTCTCCGGAGAAGGTGAAGGGGGCTCCCAGCCAGCCCTGAGGGGACACTGGCCCGCCCGCGTGAACACCGGGAGGGGGACGTGGCAGAGTTCTGGCCCACCTTCTCTGAGTGGCTTCATCCCACCACGGCTGCAGAGAGGCCAATGGAATCAAGGCTCCTGGGCTCTTGTGGGACACTGAGGGGGTCTCGGGGAGGGACAGCTGCTCCCTGGGATCCCCTGGGAGGATGAGGCGGGGGCAGATGGAATTTCAACCCGGTAGAGATCAGCCACTTGCTTGGGGAGGTGAGGCTGGGCCTTTGCCTCCCGATTCCTCTTGATTTGAATTGATTCTGAAACTGTCAAATGACGGTCCCTAGCCGGGCGCAGTGGCGCACGCCTGTAACCCCAGCACCTGGGAGGCTGAGTCAGGAGGATCGTGAGTTCAAAGCCAGCCTCAGCAACTTAGCGAGGCCCTAAGCAACTCAGTGAGACCCTGTCTCTAAATAAAATACAAAATAGGGCTGGGGATGTGGCTCAGTGGCCAAGTGTCCCTGAGTTCAATCCCCAGTACCAAAATAAAAAAAAAAAAAAAAAAAAGATGGTCCCTGTGACCCCTTTGAATTGATTATCTTAAGTAGGTGCCGGGGGTGGGGGCAGGAATCCATATTTATGGAAAGACCCACGAAAAAATGTATTACCTGTGTCATTTCGTTTGATCTTCCCAATGGCCAATCCCAGGCAGGTAGTGGGATCCTCATTTGAGGGATTAGGAAACAGGAGCTCAGAGAGGTTAAGAGACTTTTCTGAGGACACACAGCTAATCAGTGCTGAAACTGAGGTTCAAACCCAAGGCTGTCTGAGTTCAGAGCCAGTGCTTGCTTTTTAGAGATGCGGGGAGCAACAAGGGGCGCTGCCTGGCACCCTGAGAGCCATGACAAGATCTGGGAGCAGAAGGGGAAGGGAGGGTTGGATGAGGCGGGGGTTCAGAGTGGGAAGGAGGAACATCTGGCCCCGAGAAGACACCCTGCGTCCGAGTCCCCCCTGCTGCCCGGGCCTCTCTGCCCTGGCCCCAGCCTCGGGCGGGGGACGCGGGAAGGGGAACTAAATATCATGTAATCGCCCTGGCTCTTCTGTGAAATTTGTTTCGGGACACATTAGTTCCAGTGAATTTAGCTGAACAGCGGGGAGCCCTGAGAAATGATTTGCAATTAGCCGGAGCCCCACGGCCCCCCGTCGGGACACGAGGCTCGGAGTGGGGAATGGCCAGGGGGGTGGCACTGTCGCTGGGCGACGGTGGCCGGGCTGGCTGGCAGGCAGGCCGTGGAACTCTCGGCCCGAGTCTCCCGAGCCTCAGGTGCTGCGGGCCGAGGCGGCCAGGCCAGGGCCACGGGATCTGCCGTCTGTCTCGGCCGCGGTGCCACCGGCCTCACTCCAGCCCTGCGCTCTGGGCCCTGCACGCCCACTCGTGTGGGGACGGTGCCTGAGGTGCCTCTGATCCCCGGGCCCCAGCAGGGAGGGGGGACGTGACCCCCATTTGTAAGGGGAGGAAGGCAGCGCTGGGACAGCAGAGAGGACTCTGGCCAGGTCCCCAAGATGCAGCAGGAGGAGGACCTGGGCCCAGGCCAGCCGGACTCTCTGCGTCGGGACAGCTGCCTCCTAGGACGGCCTCCGAGGTTGAGGCTGGACGGGCAGGGTCTGGGCTCGGGAGCCGGGCACACCTGGTCCCAGCACTGCCAGTGTCCGGCTGTCGCCTGCCCTGAGACTCCAGAGTGCTTCTTCCAGGTTAAAGGAGAAAACATGTGGGTAGATTCATATAGTGGTGCGGGGTGAAGCCCCCCTTTAGGAAGAGCCCCCCGCAGTGCCGCCCCAGCCCTGAGGAGGAAGCCACACAGCGGCAGGGCTGGACGAAGGCCCCATGTTGTTGCTGTTAGGATTATTATCATGGTGCCCCATCCAGCCTCGCTGGAGAGGAGCGAGGAAAGGGAGAAAGATCCGCAGGTCCCAGTGGTGGCTGCCTGAAACTGGCATGCACCTCTCCTTCTCTCTGCCTCACAGCAAAGGCCATGCTGGCGTCAACTGGACAGAGAGTTCTAGAAGCCCCCTCCCACTAGGCTGCCCAGCCTGCTTCCCCGGTCACTGCTCATGAGCAAGACCAGGTAGACCCTGAGAGGCTTTGCCCAGGGACCCCCAGGCTGCCAGAGTCCTGGAAGTGACTCAGGGTGGCCATGATCCTGCCCTGGAGTCGGACCTGGAAGACAGTTGCTTCTTTCTTGGGTCAAGGCGAGACCAGGCGTTCAGTGAAGGGGATTCTCCAACGAAGAGGAGGTGGCATCTATTCCCTGTTGATGGCTGTTGGCACATGCCTAGCACATAGTAGGTCCTCAGTAAAATCAACCTGAGACTCTCAAGGAAACACAGGACTTCCTGCTGGGTGCGGTGGTGCCCGCCTGTAAATCCTGGTGACTTCTGAGGCTGAGGCAGGAGGATCGCAAGTTGGAGGCCAGCCCCAGCCACTAAGTGGCAAGAGCCTGTCTTAAAATTTCCGGCTTCCCTGGGCACCTCAGAGGCTCGCCAGCCCAGGCTGATAGAAGGAAAAGGAAGTCCTGCTTTCCAAGCACTTGCCCCTGTGATGAACTGGACGCCAGGGAGGGTCTCATCCCTCTTGGTTCCATAGATGCGGAGGCCGAGGCTCGCAGCTAAAATGCGGGGGACCCACTGTCCAGTTTGAGCATGGAAATTCATGTGCTGGGGAAGCCCTGGGCCCCTGGCTTACCAGGCTGGTCGGCCACTGTGGTCTTAGGGACAGGCTGTGAGCCCTCCGGGCCCCTCGTCCCCAGCAGCATCCTGCTCTTCTGAATTCATCAGCCCCAGTCCCCGGTCCCCGAGGACCGTCCCACGCCTGCTGCGGCTCTCCCCAGCGCCAGGGCCGCTGTCCCTCCTTATCTCGCCTGGTCTCTTGCGCAAGAGGAGATAAAAGTAATGCTCGCGGCCCGTCCCCACGCGGCGGCCGGCCGGCCCCTCCTGCCTCCTTCCCTGGCCCGGCCAGATAAAGGGTTAGGCCCAAACACATGTCACTCGCTTTGTGTGAAATCAATATTCAGCAAAGTTTATCTGGCCGACATAGCACGAAGCGCTAATTTCATCCGCGTCAATTATTTTGATGAATGCCCAGAAAGCCCAGGGTGTGAGGGGAAGATAAAAGCATTACTGTCGGGACGCGCCCGGGCGCCTCGCGCACACGCATCCACGCGGGGCACACCCGGGCCGGCCGGGGATGGCGCTGACTGACAGCTGCCCGGTCCCCTGGCCACTGGGTGGGGGGGGGGGGTCGGCGGGGCTTCTCGGCTCTGGATTCTCCAGCCTGAGCCCTCCTTCTGAACGGGGAGCCGTTCTGACCCCCAGGGGACATTTGGCAATGTCTGCAGCCATTTCGGATTGGGGAGTGGGGAGTTGCAGTTTATTTTGTTCTTAAAGTGTTTCTCTGTAGATACATGGATCTTATTTCTTTTATTTTTTTAATTTTGAGACAGGGTCTCCCTAAGTTGTTGAGGCTGGCCTCGAACTTGCGATCCTCCTGCCTCAGCCTCCGCAGTAGCTGGGATGACAGGTGTGTCCCACTGGGTGTCTGGCTTGAACATATATATTTTGAAGCACAGGATTTAGAAACCGAAGCACAAAAATAGAAATGTATCTTTGCTCAGGTAAGTTCATGTCCTGGTGATTTTTTTTCTGTGAAACTTAGGGAAATGAAGTCAGTGGAACAAAGACACATCAGAGTTTTTCAAATACTTGCCTGGTGGACGCTCTCAGTCCGTGATCCCTGGCTGAGGTTCTGAGGGTCCCCCTCGCGTGTGTGTGAGGCTGCGTTGCCAGGGGACTGGCCTGCCCGGGTTCGCCTCCCCGCTGGGAGCGTGGTCCTGCCCGGCCTGTGTGTGGTGGCAGGGAGGTGCTCAGAGTCTGCCCGCTGCCCGGGGGCAGTTAAAGCCCGGCGTCTTGCTGGACAGCGCCTCTCAAACTGAAATCGGCTGACAAACCAGGACATCTTGTTGCAATGCAGTCTGCTCAGCAGGCCCAGGCGGGGCCCGGGTTCTGCATTCCTAGCCAGCTTAGCGCCAGCCACAACCTTTCCTATGCCTCTACCTAAACTACCCCTGGCGGACGGGGAGCCACAGGATGGCCCATGCCGGGATCCCTGGGGCCTCTGGGACCCACGGGAAAGTCCTCTCCTTCCAACAAAAGCCAGCCACACTTTTTTTTTTAAAGCAAATATATCTGCGGATGCTCTTTTGCCGAGTGTCAATCACATAATATATGATGTTGTGAGCAGATGTCATGATATTATATGATAAAATATTATGAGCAGATGATACGCTATTTATTATGAGCAGGTGATATATGAAGCCGTATTACGATTATGGATGATGATGGAGTGTGTGTTCTGGCGCGGGCGGGGGATTATGTATTCGCGGGCTTCGGCTCAAGGCGTCTGATTTAAGAACTTCCTCCAACTCACCTACCTCTGGTTCTGCCAATCAAAGTCCCTCTGGCTGAGTGGGACAGAGGATCAGAACTCTTCAATCCTAGGGACTAAGCTGTGTATGGCTTTGAGATTTCCGGGGATTTCAGGCCCATGGGCCACAGATTCTGAGCATCTTGCAACCTGCCCGGGGCTTTGGGTCCCCTCTCAGATCTGTGTGCAGTCTGAGTAATATTGGGGATGAAATTGCCTGGGACCAAGGGCCCGTCCAAAGACACAGGAAGAAAATGCTGGATCTGCTCACGATCTCGAATCTAATTTATAAGGAACAAAAACAGAATGGAGGGAGAATCTCTGAGAGTAATAACAGGAACTCCCCAGCGTTCACTTGACCACAGCCACCATCAGGGGCTACCCATGCAAATGCTCCGCAGACGAAGTCACCCCTTGCCAATTTGGAGGGACGAAGGGAGTGACGAGGAAGGTCTCTTCCGATTAATAGAAATTCATTTCCGGCATATAAAATTCTAAGGTAAAGTCTTGAATTCCTGAGGGCGGAGACACAGTTCTCTGGTAATTGGCCATCGCAGAACGTCACCGCCCCATGTGTCACATTAGCCCCCAAACTCCTGAGGAGGCAGCTTGGCCAGGATCCAACCCAGAACCCACCACTTCCTGGCTGGGTGACCTCAAGCAGGTTACAGAACCCCTCTGCGCCTCCGCTGCTGCATCTGCAGACCCTGCTAACAGCAGCCCCTCTCAGGGTGGCTGCGGGGATTTGAGAGCAGACGCAGAGAGCCGGGGCTGGCAGGCGGGAAGAGGCTGGAAAGTTCTATATTATTGTGTTTTACATGATTATCAAGGAAACTGATTTAGTGATTAAAGGCTGGGACCCTTAAAGACCATTCCTCCCCCTACTAGTTGCAATGTGGTGCCCCAGGAGCTCGCAAGGCCAGCAGGGAGCCCCATCCGCTGCTCTGGAGGCTGGGGAATGGAGGTGGGCCTCACCCAGGGGAAGAGGCGCTGTCAGCGTAGGCAGGGAGGACACTTCAGGGCAACCAGTAAAGTTGAGACCCTTAAGACCTATAGACATTAGTTACATTCTCTGTTCATGAAGCTTCTGTGTTTTTTTTTTAAACTAAGAGCTAAGGAGCATGGGCTCTGTCACTGATTCTTACTAAAGTGGACATGGTTGCCTTTGGTGAGCCAGAACAAGACCCTAGAGGAATGGCTCCTTTTCACGGCCCCTCCTGCAGACTCCTCCTCCCGGTGCTCACCTTGGTAGTGGTTTCTTCATCTAAACAGGATTGCTCAACCTTGGCACCATTGGCATTTGGGGTCAGATGGGTCTCTGTTGGGGGGCTGTGTCCTGGGTGTTATCGGACAGTTAGCAGTCTCCCTGGCCTCTACCCACTGGAGGCCAGTAGTGCCATCCCCCTGCTTGTGACACCTTGAAATGCCTCCAGATATTGTCAGAAGCAGCCAGAGAGGCCAGCCCAGCCCTGGTCGAGGACCCTAGGTCTGAAGCCCCAAGGTCCCCAGGGCTCCCGTCTGCCACCTGATCCATCAGATGGCAAGAAAACGTGGAGGATCAGAAAAAGGAGAACCAAGAGCCCCAGGAGGGAGGCTACAGGTGAGCCGGAGGCAGGCTGGCTGGAGTCCTGGCTGGCCTCACTGGCCGTGTTGACCGGTGGCTTGGTCCCCTGGGCCTGTGTGTGGAGATGCTGAGGACCCAATGGCCAGCAGCTGAGGCGAGGCTGGTCCGCAGGGCCCGCCCCTGGGCCTCGCCCCTAAGAAGCTGCCACCATGGCTTTTTGGAGACGCCTGCCACCTCTGCGTCCAGACGGTGGCATTTGTGACGACGGCAGCATCTGTAGGATTCTATGTCTGCGTCCCCACGTCCTCAGGATGGAAGCTCCCTTCGGGCAGAGCCAGGGTGGACGGGCCACAGCAGCCTCCCCGGCCTCGAGCTCCGCCTCCTGCCCAGCCGCTGCTCTGGGTTTGCCGAATGACAGGAGAAGCCTTGGGACGCACCTTCTGTCCCCAGGGAGCCCAGTCCCGCAGACAGAGGGGCCTCCACTCCACGTCTGGCGAGCGGGTGGAGTGGGGACCACCAGCCTCCCCTCTGGGCGCTGCAACCTGCTGGGTGCTGTGCTCAGTACCTGCATCAGCTGCTGTGTGATTGTCACCGCCGAGTCCCCCGGCAGGGGGCACCGCCCCATGTGGGCATCGGGCTCAGTGTGGCCCGGTCCCCTGCACGGAGCTGCCGCGCGGGGCTCAGGGCTCCTCCGAGGACCTGCTTCCCACCCAACTCCAGGCCCTCCCGGGCTGTTGGCCAGGGCCTTGGTGGCCTGGGCCATAGTCTCCGTGACCTGGGTCCCTCCCCAGGGCAGCTCACCTGTGATGGCAGCTTCATCAGTGCCAGCACAAGAAGGAGTCTCTAGTGGGACAGAAGTGACAATCTTACAGAGTCGGGGGTGTGACAGTCACATTCTGTGGAGGGGAACCAAGTCGTGGGTCCTGCCACACCCGAGGCGGGGTCTGGGGTCTGGCGTAGGGCCTGGCTCCCGGGACCTTCTGAGCCTCAGGTGTTCTAAGCCACGGCACAGGTCCGATGGCCGTCTCCACGGATGTCACGGCGACACTGCCACTCCCTGAACAACAGCTCGTCTCTGCTCCACAGGGCGCCTGGTGGGGTTGGGCATCTGAGGCTGCCACCCTGCAGCCTGGCAGCTCAGCGGGGACAGCGCCAGCAGCAGTTTGGCCAGGTGGTCCACCTGGGGCCTGGTCCAGCCTTGGCTGGGCTTCTCGGTCCTCTTGTGTGAGGGGCCTCAGGAGATATCCCCACGTGGCCTGTGAACGTGGCTTTCCAGCTGGGGGCCAGACTTCTGAGGATGCAGCGTGGCTCTGGGGGAAGCCTTGGACTCTCAAGGGCCAGCCTCAGAGTCTCAAGGACCAGCCTCAGAGTCTCAAGGGCCAGCCTCAGACTCTCA
>JAJEJO010004063.1:184286-196094 GCA_020662805.1 Glaucomys volans | reverse complement strand
GCCTCAGAGTCTCAAGGGCCAGCCTCAGACTCTCAAGGGCCAGCCTCGGACTCTCAATGCCCAGCCTCGGACTCTCAAGGGCCAGCCTCGGACTCTTAAGGGCCAGCATCTGACTCTCAAGGGCCAGATTCAAACTCTCAAGGGCCAGCCCTGGAAGCCAACAGCCTCTCTTCCAGCCATTTTGCTGGTCACAGAGGCTCCTGGGCCAGCCTGGAGTCCACCAGTAGGAAGCTGGACCCCTGGGGACTGCGGGAAAGAGCCCACCTAGCTGACCTGCCACAGGACTGCTCTGAGGCTGGCCTCAGGAGCTGGCTGGGCAGCAAGGCTTACCTTTCCGGAAACTTCCTTGAACTCTACGGGTCTTTAAGGAGGCCAGATTCTCAGCCTCCCGGATGCTCTGTGCAGGGAGACAGAAACCCACACCCAACTTCCCGATAGATCTAAGCGCATCTTGGAAAATCTCAAGACCCAGACGCTTTCCTGTTAGCGTTTTGCTGTCAGTGTTGATCCATTTTTTCCAAATGAGAGAAACAAATGTCAAATGAGCACGAAATACAGATGGAACAGCCCCTCCCACACACTTGAAGCTGATTAAAAAAAGAAAGAAAAAGAAACTTGAGATTCTGCTGAAGAACATTCTTACTTAGCAGATACTCAAGCATCCAATTATTTTCTTAGTTTTCTTAAAATCAAAATACGCTCACGTTACTTCAAGGATCTTGTTGCTGGGACTAGCTAGGACGGCCTCTGCGTAATGAGCACAGGGGTCCTTGTAAGAGCAGCGTGTCCTTTTTATTGGGGAAGAGGAGATGCACTCCGTGGTAGCTCGTGTGTGTTGATGTGGGGTTTGTATTATTATTTTTTAAAGCATCACCACTAACATGTCTCCAGACTTGAGGTGGATCATTTGGTGTGGGCAGGGGGAAGGCAGTTTGGTCCGCGGGTGGAATTCATTCTGTCACTCTCAGTCAAGTTCATGGCCTGGTTGGGTTCAGAGCTGGACATCCAGCAGTGACAGCAGGGGGAGCCCTCAATTTAGGAGCAAGTCTCAATTCTGCTTCTAATACCCAGTCTTTGGGAAGGACTGACCTGGTTGTAATAGCCAGTATGAGCTGGGTCATGCTATGTAACAAACATCCCCATCATCTCGTGATCTGAAACAGGGCAGGTGCACTTCTTGCTCATCTCACTTGTCCTTTGCAAATCAACAGGCACACCTGTGATCATTGGAGTCACTCAGGGACCCAGGTTGAGTGACAGTCACCATGGCATGACATGGCTATCTCAACACATGTTCCCATAATCCCTGCAGCAGAGAAACAGAGGGCCAGAGGATTCAGTGCCCATGATGAGATGTTTGGCCAGGAAGTGGCGCAATTATTTCTGCTCATTTTTAATTTGGTCCCAACCAGCCACATCATCAGTTCTAAGTTCAAGAGAGAGGACTTGTGGTCTCCTGAACTCCACCTGAACCTGGGAGGAGAGTCCTGGATTTTGATAAATATCATTGATGATGTCACCATGTGACCCTGAAAGGGTGGGGGACAAGAGATTTGGGGGGTCTGGGATGCTGAGTGCCTGAGAGTGGATCCCCTCGGGTATGAGATTCATCAGTTACCAGCATTCCTATTGCTACCCTTACTGTTTTGCACCTCTTTATATTCTACAAAGTGTACCCACAAACCGCTTGCTTAATCTTTTCAATAATATGGACTGAGTTTCACCATCGACCACATCCCAAGCCCTTTACCTATGTCACCTCACTGAATCCATGAGCATTCTGTCACTGCGAGTCCCAGTTCACAGACAGAGCAACCAAGGCCCAGACAGGTTAAGTGACTTGCCCGAGGTGACTCAGCAGTAAACAGCAGTGCTTCCAATTCTGGCCTTGCTTGTCTCTTAATGGGAGGGAGGTTGGAAAATGACCAATATGGTTTTGTGAACCTAGTCACTTGAGTTAGCTAGGAAAGATTGGATTAAAAAGATCAAGAAGGCTCAGGGACCTATTTGGTGAAAATCTGTGATTCGGAAGTCACCTGCTTTTTCCCTTCTCCAGACATATTTCCATCTGTTTCTAAGTTGGGCATCAGCGCACACAGGGGCCGGGCTGGCTTCCTGGGAACAGTGTGATGGGGACCGGGGAGAGGTGGCCTTGAGCTGATGCTGAGCACCCCGACCTCCCGGGTGCAGAAGGGCCTAGAGCTGGGGGAGGCCCCTTGGTGAGCCTGCCAAGTCCAGAGCTGATGCCCACGTCCCCCGGGGCCTGGCTCCATCTGTCCCCTGCTGTCTCCAGGGGCTGCTCACCTGCCCCTTTAGCCAGTGCTGAGAGCAAGGAGGTCTTTACAGCCGTGTCCTTGACCCCCCAGCCCTGATTTAGAGCAGCGCTGAGTGATGGTCTCTCTGCAGCGTGGAGACGTTCTGCGGTCACCCTCGCCACCCTTGGCTCCTGGGTCCTTGGAACCTGGCTGGCCAGACGGAAGAACTGAATCCGTCCCTTCATTACATTTAAATTAATTTATATAAAGAGCCTGGTGTGGCCAGGGCGCCGCTCCCTAAGGAGCGGGGTGTCCCCTCCAGCAGTTCACGGGCAACAGTTGAAATGACCTTGAATCCCTCCTCGAGGAACGAGTTCCTTTCTCTATTGTCGGCCTCCAACCTTGGGATCCCAGCCAGGAGGGAGTCTGCACGCTGCTGGGGGGTCCTCGGCACCTGCCGGCTGCTCACCTCCCTGCGGACGCAGAGGAGGCAGAGGCCGGGCCCAGCCTTCCCGGGAACCCTCTGCGGGGTCCACCTGCCCTCATGGCCACCCTGGGTTTGCGGCAGGAGACTGACTTCCCATGGGCGCCAGTGGTGAGAACTTTCATTGAAAAATAAAAATTTGGATGTGACGATAAAAAAAATGAGCTTACTTAAAATTCTTGAATGCACAGAGGGTCCTGGGGGATGGGTTCTGACGGGGAACGTCCCCGGTCAGACTCCTCTCTAAACCAGCGTTTGATTTTTAAAAACAAACTTTCAATTTTGGAAGAACTTTGGATGCAGGGAGAAATTGTTAGGAGCGTACAGAGAATTCCCAAGTTCTCTGCACCGGACTGAGGCCGGTGTCTCCCTGTGTGGCTCTTCCCGTCCCGGGCGCCAATCCATGCCACCGGCCAGCCTCTCCGCCACCAGGACGCCAGGTCTGTCTGCGGAGGTGATGCTGGAGAAATGTCCCTGGCTCCCAACTCGAATTGGGCACAGAGGATCTCACAGTACGACTCAAGAGAGAGGCCACCCGGGCTGTGCCCAGGGGCGAGGGACTCTCCACGTCCTGCCGCTGGCCCGCCACCAGCCACAGGCACTCCCCGCCCTCACCTCCTGGCAGCTCTGAGCTGGAACCCCGGTTTTCCTTGTCCCTCTGGCCAGTTTGCTTGTTGGTTTTCAGCCTTTTGTGTGTCATAAGGGGCAGTGTAAAGACCTTCCTCTTTGGGCAGCGGGACTCTTCTAGAACATTCTCTGCCCATCCTCTATTCCTTCTGAATCACACAGAGTGTGCTGGGCAGATGGGTTACCAGTTCCCAGTGGGTCAGGGGTCTGCCCCTGGGGTGCAGTGGTCCGGCTTGGGGAGGCGGGGCTGAGCCCATGGGTGCCTGCTCCTAGTGTCAGAGCCCAGGACAGCCACCTGCCCCGCAGCTCAGAATCCTGCAGACCCAGCTGTCTACAGCGCCAAGGGGAGGACCCCAGCTGAAGGGGTCCAGACTGTTCTCTCTCCCCTGCACTTAAAGCAGCCCAGGAAAGTCTCAGCTGCGCAGCCAGGCACACGGCTTGGTGACCTGGGGTGGGTCTGGTCAGTGAGAAATCGCTGGGCCTCTTCCTTGGTTGACCAGGACACGAAACCTCCACTCCAACCCTGAGCAATCCAAGGGAGCCCAGCGTCTTGCTCAAGGTCCCCAGGATGCTCCAAAGGTGCCTCTGGTGCGTCTGCACCGTCACCCACCCTAACACAGGCCACCACCGTCCCTGGCTGAATGGCCAGGTGGACTTGGCACCGGTGAGGGGTGCGGCGATGGGTCTGTTCACCTGCACAGATGGTTTTAAGCATAGGGCAACTCCATGAGGGTCTGCTTGCCACTCTGCCATCTAGGTGACGGAATGAGGCCCCACATGGTCAGGGCGACGTGGGTAACTTGGCCCAAGTCCCGTGTCCCAGAGGTGAGAAGCCAGTCCTCCTGCCCAGGCCAGCAGGCCCCGGCTGGTTCTGATGCTCCGCCCACCTGGTTCCGATGCTCCGCCCACCCGGCTCCGATGCTCCGCCCACCTGGCCTGGGCTGCTTTTCTCCTGTGTGGCCCCTTCGTGCCCCTTCTCCAGGCAGCGCCAGAGTGATCTTGTCAAAGTGCAAATTGGAGGTCACCTCCCTGCATACCACCCTCTGGCGGCTACCCCTGCGCGGTGGCCTCCAGCCTCCCCTTGGCACCTGCCGCTTCCCCCGGGTCCTCCTGAGGTCTCCGCTCTGCTGGGCTCTGCCTGGAGGCCCCTCCTGAGCCCTGCTCCCCAGGCCTGCCTCCTCCCCAGCCTCCGGCTCCCGTCTGCAGACCTCCCTCCCTCCGTCCCTCCCTCCCTGGCTGCGCAGCCTCCCACGCCCCCTGTTTATGTCCCTGCTCACGATCTCACTTAGTTAATCAACTGACTTCCCTGCGAGTGAGTCATCTCCCTGCCTGTAGCCGGGGTGCGGCCGGCTCCCCTCCTGTGCCTGGTCCCGGGGAACCCAGCACACCACTTGGTCCACAGCAGTCGGTCTCCAAAAAAAAATCACCATCCTAACCATTCCGACTCCTGATTCCCATTTTACAGATCGGAAAGTTGAGGCGGAGGACGGTTGAGCCACTGAGCTACTCACACGCACAAAGTCCCCGCGTGTTTTGCAGGGAACGGGGCCTGAACTGGACGTCCACCCTGGCCGGGCAGCCAGGGTTGGAAGGGTCTGGGGCAGAGCCACGGGACAGACAGGCCCAGGGACCAGCAGAGCCAGGGTCTGAATTCGGAGCATGGAGAGGAGCTGGTGGGAGGGGCGCAGGGGGAGGTTTTTCCCATCAATTAACGCAGGCTGCAGAGAAACGGAAAGCACACTGGTGGCGGAGGTGCCCCCTTAATACATCATATCTCTAATCCCCCGCGCCCTCTGACCTTACCCATAATCCCTTTCCTTTGTGCTGCTGCCTAAACCCTTCCTACCCCAGCAGCATTACATCCCTGGCGAGGTCTGAGCCCGAGAAGGAGGGTGGCCGAGCAGCCCGGGTGGGGGAGGTGGGAGAATCCATTCTCCCGAGTGTTTGACCAACAAAATCTAGCTAAACTCCCAGCCGGCCTCACCGGTGCTTCTGAGAGGCCCCGGCCTCCAGGGTCTCTTTGGAGCCTCGGCCCCCTCCCGCCCCTCCCGGCTCCCCTGCCGGAGCCCAGACACAAAGCTGGCCCTGGATTATCTCCATTTCCATATGGAGGGCTGTGTAAGCCCGTTCAATGCTTGGACAGTCATTTTGTTCACAACTTTGAAGGACCAGGAGCCAAAGCCACTGGGAAATCAGCCATTCAGCCCGCCTCACCTCGGGTGCGCGCACATCAGTAAACACCAGGCCGGATCCGGCTCCTTTGTTAATTGCACGTCGGGCAGGGCCGGCGGCCTCGCAGGGGCTGCTGCGCTGAGATCTGCTGCTGCGACTCCTGGTTTTAAAGAGAAAGCAAAGCCGCATGCGTCCTCGCACGGGTTTCGCAGGGGCTGCGTGCTGCCCCGGGGCCTGGGCTGGCTTGCCGGTGTCCCTGGGCCTTGGGTGGCCGGGAGGAGCCCCCCTCTCTGCACCTGTCTTCCCTCCACTCTCAGAGCAGGTCGTGTGTCCCCTCTGCGCAGAGAGCAGCTGGCCTGTCCTCCGATGCGCGTGCATGGACCATCTCCATTCCCTAGACGCCAGGGTCCACCCCATCCCGCCCACCGCATGCCACACTCGCCCCAGGTCCTTCCTGCACACACGCACACAGAGCCTGCCCCTCCCGCTCAGTTACAGCCCTGGGCCCCCATCCCATGCCCTCTCTGGGCTCCCTCATGACCCCATCCAGGTCTCCCCACCCTGATGTTCTCCCCAGGCCTGGTGGGCTTCCCCGCCCGCCTTCAGGGCAGCCTCGCAGCCCCCCCTGCTGTCCCTGAGGCTCCCTGCACCTCTGGGGGCTGGGGAGCTCTCCCGGGGCCCTAGACACCTGCCACCCACCCCTGCTGCCAGGGACCTCGGCCCAGGGCTGCACTGCGCCCAGCCCCCACATCGGGACCGAGGAGGGTCCTGAGCCAAGGCAGGTGGAGGGGAGAGGAGGGCAGGGGTCTTTGGGGAGCAGGGAAGATAGTGGAAGAAGTAAATAGCTCAGACGCAACACCACTGGAAGGAGCTTCCCTGCAGTTCAGGGAGGAGAGGGAGAGGGGGAGGGGGGGAGAGAGAGAGAGGGAGAGAGAGGGGGAGGGGGAGGGGGAGGGGGAGGGGGAGATCGGAACAAAGAGAGGCCAGCTGGGGACCAGGTGCTGGGGCTGGGCCTACAGTTAGATGCCACACCTGTGTCGCTGTCCAGCAGGGAGGGTGGCCACGGAGCCCTTGGCTGGCATCCAGGGGCTGCCCAGGGCTTCCAGCCCCGCCTCTCCCCAGGGCAAAGCCTGTACCCTCTGAGCCCCACTTCCCTCATCCGAGGAAGGGGCCAGGACAGGGCCCCTGGGGCTGCGTGTGGATCTAGGGAGCCGTGCTGGGCAGGCGGCTGGGACAGGCAGCTCTGCAGGTCAGGGAGGGCGAGGTGGCAGCTGCCATGGTGACTGTGGAACCTGGGATGCAGTAAGTGCTCAATGAACAGTGCATACCAAAGTGGGCACTATAGTGCGCAGCCCCCAGGTGCCGACGCCCAGGCCATCTCCCGGAGTGGGTTGGGGTTCTGCAGCCGGCCCTCTGCATCCGCGGGTCCATCCGACCAACCGTGGATGGAAATGCTTCAGGGACAACGTGCTGTGTGCCCAGCGCTCCCTGGAGGGCCCTGACGTCCTATCAGTACAGTGTGACCGCTGGGCACAGAGCGTCACCTCCTTAGGTTGTGAGTCATCAGAGACCGGCTGACATGTCTGGGAAGGGGTGCAGGGGTGAGGTGCCAAGGCCCTGCCGTTTGACACCAGGGACCTGAGCGTCTGTGGACGTGGGTGTCCAGGGGAGGTCCTGGAAGCAGCCCCACAGAGGCTGAGGGACGGTTGCAATGTCCCTATGACACTTCCACCACGATTGTGACTTCTGCTATGTACCAAGCCTGGGACACACTAGGTGCTTAATAAATAGTAACTAATATCATGCTTCTTATCAAGAAACCCAGTAAAATGGTCCCACCACAGGACGCGAAGGTGCAGGAGGAAATGACCTGGGATGAAGGGCAGTTTGGCTGGAAAGCTCCCTGGAGTGGGCCCTCTCAGCAGGGTTCTGCAGGATGCGTAGGAGTTGGGTGGCGAAGTCGGGCTTGAGCCTTCCTGATGGGTGAGGCCACGGGAAGGCAGGGGAGCCCCCAGTACAGCTGGGGAGGGGAGGCTCTGGCTCAGCCTCCCCCACCACCGGGCAAGGCGAGTCCTTGGAGGGAGGAGGCCTGTGTGTTCGCAGTGGCCAAAGACTAGCACTCTGAAGTCAGCAGCGCCTTTGGCTCTCGGAGCTCGGTTTCCTCATCTGTAAAGTGGGGGTGATTGGTGGGGTGAGCCAAGCAGGAGCACAGGGTCAGGCACCAGCAAGCGCCCAAGGAGCTGCAGTTCCCGCACTCACATCTTGACAGCCCTCCTGCCCGCCGTGCCCCAGACCCCCATCCGGGCACTCCTGCGGGTCTCACTCCCATGAACCCAGCGCCTCTGTCCAGGCGCGAGCCGCTGGGCTTCTGGTTTCCGGGCCCGTCCGCCTGCCTCCCCGCAGGGCCCCTCGGCTCCAGCCCCCACCAGGCCTCGAGCCCAGGGGAGCCTCTGTGCCCCCTCCCTGCTTTGCTCTGGCTCACCCCGGGCCCTGGCTGCAAGCTGGGTCCCGGGTGCGTCTGGGAGGCCCTGCATTCTGTGTTTTCCCACCAAGCTCACGTCACAGTGTCAAAACTGTCCCCTGTCAGGGCAGCGCACAGTGGGGCTGCAGCGCGCAGTGGGCAGAACATGCCCACGTGAGCTGCTGATCCTGGGTACGCGGTGCTTCCGGAACCTCGTCCTGCAGGCCGTGGGTCCTGATCCTGCCCAGCCCCGCGCCCCGCGGCCTGCCTTCCATGTGGTCTCCAGGCCCCGCTCAGCGCCTCCCGCCTCCTCCAGGAAGCCTTCCTGGTTCCCGGCAGCACGGGCTGGGGTTCTGGTCCCCAGGCCTGCCCGGCGGCCTTTCCAGTGGATGGTGCTCCTTCTGGGATCCACTGCCCGTCCTGGATGCCGAGCTCGTCGCGAGGCTGAGCCCTCCGCCCGGGCTTCGCCCTGGGGGCTCAGTGTTCTGGTTTGCGCGATGAGATCATCGAGCCTCCCTCTCAGGAGCGCCGGGGCAGCCGAGCTCGAGGGGGTCTCTAAGCCTGGTGGAGAGCAGGGCCCCCCACCAACCGGCTGCTGAGAAGCCACCTTTCTGTAACTGCGGCAGCACCCAGGGCGAAGCCCGCACACAGTAGGTGCTCAGATTGTGCCTGAAGATGCAGGAAGAGAAACACAGCCAGGTGGTCCCAGGCAGGGATCCGCGCCTTAGTTTTAGCACCTGTAAAATGGGAGTAGCGCTTGTCCCTTCCTTGCTTGGTTCCTTGGAGAGGTGGATGACGGAGGGTGAATAAAACCCCGGCCCCAAGGAGGACTGCGGGGAGTGGACACCAAGCGTTCAGACCCTCCTACCGTGCTCTGAATCTTCCCAGCTGCCCATGATGGATGGCCTCCCATCACCACCATGAGGACGCACAGAGAGGTGAAGCCACTTGGACCACGTCACACAGCAGGAAAGGCAGAGGCAAGCTTGGCACGGGCCCCAGAGCCCCTGCCCGTATCCGCTGTGCTCTGGCCTACCGTGACGGCTATTCCTTCCCGCCCCCACGTTATCCGCCTGCTCCAGGGGGAGAGGGGCGACCTGCTGTGTCTAGAAGGCAATTGGGCAGGTACCCAGCCTCTGTCTTTGTGCTGAACATGCAGATCACCTCGCCTCCCTGAAAAAGCGGGCTCTGGAACAGCAGGACGAGGTTCTCTAGATCGCAGACTTCAGGGTCCGCAAACCTGGGTTCCAGTCCCCACGACGCCCCCACTCTGCTGTGTGCCCCGGGGGCTCGTGAGTGCCCTCTCTGAGCCTCAGTTTCATGTCTGAAAAACAGGGTGGAAGAAGCCGCCCTCGCTGACAGGAGTGAGAACAAGGGAGGCAGACCTGGAGGCCGGCAGCCGTGGTGAGCCCGTGGCCTCTCCCGGGTCCCCTGCCCGCTTGCGCAGGGGCAGTGGAGATTCCGAGAGTGGCCGGCGGGCTTTCCGGCCGCCGCCCGCGTGGTGTCAGCGGCGGTGATGGATCGGGACACCCTCCACAATAGCGGCAGACACTCTGTTACGCGGTGACTGTCTGCCCGGCGGCCCTGCTGGCCGCTGCCGAGATAATGGCCCAGAACAGAGAGGGCAGCTGGAGTGTGGGGGGACCTGTGGCCCAGGAGATAAAGGGGAAGGAGCAGGCGGAGGGGCCGGCAGGGCCATGGGGGCACAGGGCTGGGGATGCGGGAGGAGGCCGGGAGGCTGGGAGGCCAGGAGGCCGGGGAGGCAGGGCTGAGGCTCAGCCACAGGAGATCCGGGTGGCTTTGTCCAACAACCACGACGGCGCGGACGGCGATAATAATAACGGCCACTCTCTGCCAGCCCCCAGCCCTGCCCCCAGTGGCTGGGGCCCAACTGATGACCGTCCTCCCCCCTGACTGGGGGCTCTGGGAGTGGGTGGGGGTCTGTGTCCCGAGGTCCCCAGTCAGGAGGCCCTGTCTCCAGCCTCCAGCCTCCTTCCAGCCTCAGAGAAGGCTGGAGGCTGAAGGGGGGCGAGGGGTCCTTTTTCAGCTCCTTGTAAAGGATCTCCAAGACCCCTCCCAGGGCCTCAGCGGCGCTGGTCAAGGAGAGCCCAAACTGGGCCGCTCGGTCCTTCACAACCAGCCTCTCCTGAGCGTGTGTGACGTCCCGTGACCCAGAGTCACCGCAGCAGGTGGTCCCTGGAAGGAGCTTTGTAGCTGGGAGGACGGAGGCTCAAGGGTAGGAGGACAGCTGAGGCCACAGAGGGAGGCTCGCTGGCCCGGTTCTGCTCAGGCTTCTGCTGGGCTCTGTCCACCACCTGGAAGATTCCGAATGGGCCGTCTTCACACGTGGGGCTGAGGCGGGCGGGGGTCAGTGAGGAAGAGGCTGTTTGATGTTCGGAGAGAAGCAGAGCTGAACTCAGAGAGGCGTCCTGGCCGGGCGGCTGAGGGTCGCGGTGTGCAGAGTGGGTCGGATGGGGACCCGACACTGGCCATCCCAGGCCCAGGGACGAGCCCTTGAGGACACAGTAAGTGCTCAATAAGCAGCCCCTCTCCAAGCCAGCCTCACCCCCCGCAATGGGACAAAACGGATCCTCCCTCCCAGGGCGTTGTGGGGTGAGCGAGGCCACCTGAGGGCCTGAGGGACCTGCTCAGAGCAGAGCCAGACACGCAGCAGGTGAGTGCGGAGGCCCAGGCTGCCGAAGGGCCACCGTGGGTCCCCTGGTGAACCTCTGGGCCACGTCAGTGCCCACGTCAGCGCCCATGAGCTGGAATGGACTCCAACCCGCTGGACTCTCCACCCACAACCAAACCCTGTGGCTTTCTACAGCTCCTACCGTGTGCACCACTAAAGCCCCTACTGTGTGCACCACTAAAATTCCTACTGTGCTCACCACTAAAGCCCCTACTGTGTGCACCACTAAAGCCCCTACTGTGTGCACCACTAAAGCCCCTACTGTGCTCACCACTAAAACCCCTACTGTGTGCACCACTAAAACCCCTACTGTGTGCACCACTAAAGCCCCTACTGTGCTCACCACTAAAGCCCCTACTGTGTGCACCACTAAAGCTCCTACTGTGTGCACCACTAAAGCTCCTACTGTGCGCATGACCCAGAGTCTAAAGCAGCAGCGTCCGTCACAGATAGGGTGGGTCACGCACACCATCACCTCGCGCCAGCAGCCACGTTTTGAAAAAGCAAGAGGACGGGCTGGGGCTGGGGCTGAGGTGGGCAGCGCTCGCCTGGCGTGTGTGAGGCCCTGGGTTCGATCCTCGGCACCGCAGATAAAGAGATGAATCAAATAAAGGTCCATCGCCGACTGAAAAAATAAAATAAAAAAGGAGAAAGAACCAGGAGGGATTGACTTCAATCGTACGCTTCCCTGGGTGCGTCCGCCCGTCTGTCTGCCAGGTGGGACCCTCCTTAGTGGGCGCTGCCTCCCGTGTTCTCCTGCGAAGCTCTGCGTCTGTGACGCATCTCCATCCAGACGGGCCACGTCTCCAGTTCCACAGCCATGTGGGGCTAATGGCCACGGCCTCCGACCCCACAGTTCTAGACCGAAATGTGTTTTCTCCTCTGGTTCAGAAACCAAGTACTTTTTAAAAATTCCATATTTTAGCCAGGCGCGGTGGCGCACGCCTGTAATCCCAGCACTTGGGAGGCTGAGGCAGGAGGATCGCGAGTTCAAAGCCAGCCTCAGCAACTTAGCGAGGCCCTAAGCAACTCAGTGAGACCCTGTCTCTAATAAAATACAAAATAGGGCTGGGGATGTGACTCAGTGGCCGAGTGCCCCTGGGTTCAATCCCCAGTA
>JAJEJO010004063.1:108100-184186 GCA_020662805.1 Glaucomys volans | reverse complement strand
CAAAAAAAAAAAAAAAAAAATCTCTATTTTAAGGAACCTGTCCATCCCGCGGCCAGGCTGTTTGTACTTTAAGGCGTTGCTCCAGAACCTTCTTGGAACAGGCCCTGGATGGTTGGCAGATTTATTTATTTCTTTCTGTCCAGAGAACCTGGCCACAGGGCCACATCATCCAAGAGAAACTGGGGCGTCCTTGTCACCCGGGCCCTGGGCAGGCCGGCCTTCTCTCTGGAGGAAAAGCTGTGCATCGCCGGGCGCTGTGAGATTCGCCGCCGTGAGAAGAGCTAATTTTTCACACCCAGACGAACTGGCTGGGTTTGTTAAAGCCCAAGATAATCAAATAATCATTATAACTCATCTTCGCCCCGCCTGTCTCCCGCTCTTTGTACATTAATGTCCCAGTGGGGAGCGGCTCTGGGTTAGTTCAGACACAGCCTATTTAGATAACCTTCCGGCTGGTCTTCTGAGAACAAAATATCCCCTCCTGGAAATCTTACAACAAATGAAGCAATCCTCTCTAATCTTCTTATCGTTGTAGCCTCTGCACCGGGCCTGGTTATCTCGCGGGCTTGCAAAAGAGAGAGAGAGAGAGAGAAAGAGAGAGAGAGAGAAGAGAGAGATTTATACATATATATTTATGTTTCATAGAAATTTATATGAATGTGTGTAGAAGCAGGAGGTAACAAAGGGGGACACCAGGCAGGACCGGCAGCACCTCCCTCAGCCTGCAGGGCAGGGCGGCCCTGGCCTGGGCCTGGCCGGGGTGTGTGGCAGCTCCTCTCTGCACCCAGCTCCTCTCTGCACCCAGGTGGCTGTCCCCAGCCTGCCTGCTCGGGGCCCTCTTTAACACGCTCGCTGTCCCCTCTCCTGACTCCTGGCTTTTTTTTTAACGCTGGTATTTTTCCTCCCACTCTCCCCTCCTCCCTCTCCTGGCCTCTCCCCCTCTCCCTGCCTCCCCACCAGCCCCAGCCCCTCTCCCTCCCGACCTCCTCCCTGGCCTCTGCCAGCTTGGCCACCTCCCTCCACAGCCTCCTCTTACTGACCCTGTCACACACACCTCCGTCCCCCCCTCAATCTTAATTTCTGATTAATATGTTCTCAGTCAAGGAATGAAAAAAAAAAAAATAGAGAGGAAGCGGGGAGAGGAGAGGAACCTTCTAAATAAATCATTTCGTCATGTGAGGAGCTAATCTGCAAATGCTGAGCTGCCCCCGGAGTTTTTAGCACGACATGGTAAGTAGGGATCGGAGGCCAATCCAGACCCATGGAGGCAGCACAGGGGAGGATCAAGGACCTCTGCACCCAGAAAGAGAAACTGTGGGGAGAAAGATGGGAGGCCGCAGGCCTCGCTGGCCCCGTGGAGCCTAGCACCCAGGCTGGGCCTCCCTGGCCATCACCTGTCACTCCATCCACCACCCTTGGGTGGGACTGAGAGGCTGCGGCCCAGCCTCCAGGGGGCCAGTGAGGGGCAGTGACAGGGGTTGACTCCCTGGCAGGCTGCTGGCCTGGGTCTCCAACCCCAGGATGTGGCTCCCATGTGATCTCTGATTACAACCCTCCTGGGCCTCAGTTTCCGCACCTATACAATGGGGTGATCAGGGTGGATGTATTCACACAAGGGGAGTCCAGTTATCCTGTTACCAGCTATGGCTCACGGTGCAAGGACCAGGGATTCGCAGAAGAGGGGGCTTAGGGTGCAGGTTCAAACCCAAGCACTATCATCCACTACATCACCAGCTGTGTGACCTTAGAGAAATCACTTCACCTCTCTGTGCTTCTGCGTCTCATCTGTGAACCGTGCCTGCCTCACTGGGCTGTCCTGGTGTTTCAGTCTGGACTCCGTAGCTACGGTTTCTGATCTGGAGGGCAGGACCCAGGTCTTGGGCTTCTCTGCCACTCAAGGCTCAGGGCTGGTGAGTGGATTGACAGTTTGTAAAGATTCAAGTTGCAGCTACAGCAAGAGGCTGCTGAGATCCTCGGTCACCATAGGCGTCTCCTGTCTCCCCTGGACCGTGCAGAGGGCACTTCTCAAATCGTCAATGGCATCCTACCTCTCCACCTGCTTGTCTGTCTGAGGCCTTCCAGTGACCCCAGGTGTGAGCTGGATCCCCACCCAGGGCAGATCGGAAGTGCCAGGAAGCTCAGGCCCGGGAACGACTTGGAATCCGTGGCCTGGGAGGTTGTGGACGAAGGTCTCAGCTTCCTGCCCCCAGAGTGCGGTTCACAGCCTCCAGTCATCCCTGCAGGACGGAACCCCTGCTCATCAAGGACCTGCATTGCTTTGCTTTTCTTCCCCGTCTTACCTGGGGAGCCCCTGCCTTCCTAGGGTGACTGACATTTGCAACCCGCACAGGCCCTTTAATCCACCCCTTGGCAAAATGACTTTCCCCCATTTTACACTGTCAGTTCTGATGGACACTTTCAAGAGGAACAAGGAATGCTGAGAACTTCCAAAAGGCAGGCTGCTGACGTTGAAAAGAAGTCTGAAAGAAGAGCAGAGTGTGGCAGTCAGCTTTCTGTTACTGTAACCAAACACCTGACGTTATCAACTTAAGGAGAGAAAAGGTTTGTTTTGGCTCACAGTTTCAGAGGTTCCGGTCCGTGATGAGTTGGCTCTGTTGCTTTGGGCCTGTGGTGAGGCATCCCTGTGTGGTGGGGAAGCCATGCTGGAGCTGCCACTTAACTCAGGGCAGCCAGGAAGCAGGGGGCAGGGGGCAGAGTCCCACAGTCCCCTTCAAGGTCAGGCTACCAGTGACCTAACTTCCTTCCACAAGGTCCCTCCTCCTCAAAGCCTAGAGACCGTCTTCGACACAGGGCCTCTGGGAGCATTCAGGTCCAGCTTCAGCAAGGAGTCCACAGGGTGGTGTATCGGGGTCCCAGGCAGGGCACAGCCTGGCAGGGGGCAGACGGCACCATTTTGGCAGAGAGTCAAGGGGCACTGTTTGGTCTAGGAAGTCACATTGCATCCCTGAACCTCAGTCTCTTCTTCCGTCAAGTGGTCCAAAGCTGCCTGCTCCCTCTCATTGTCTCTGCAGAGCAGGAGGCGGAAGGCAGAGGTTCTAAACGGGACGGTGGCCCAGAGCAGGACCCAAGAACAAGGAGGCAGCACTCAGCACTAAGGCACGTTTTCCTCCAAAGCCTTTGCCCTCCTGGAGGGACATCAGCACTGTGGGGTGGGGAGACCATTGAAGAATCATATGCCAGCGGCTGCCAAGAATGTCATATGCAGAAAGAAATTCAGGACAAGGGGAATATTTTAAATAAGGCCCCTGGGACCAGAGACTGGAAGCAGGCAGAGGAGCTCGCCGTGTGAACACTGGGGGAAGAGCCAGCAGTATGTGCAAAGGTCCTGGGGCAGGAGGGACTCGTTGGAGATACAGCGATGAGGCTGTATCTCCAGCCTCATCGCTGGGACATGGTCAGAAAGGTGGAAGGGAAGGAGGGGAGAGGAGGGTGGAGAGACGGTGGGTTTGGATCCTTCAGGGTTGGGTGGATGGCTGAGGCTCAGGCGGGGTCATGTTCCCAAGGTGGCCCGACTTGAGTGGCAGGCCTGGCGTCTCCACAGTGCGGCCCTGCCAGGCCCTGCCACACTCCGCCCTCCCACCCCTGGCCCTCAGCGTCCTCTGCCAGGAGGTCTTCCAGCCCACCCAGGCCGGTCTCCAAACCCCTGCCCCAAGGCAGCCAGACTTCATTCGGGGACCTTCCTCCAGACGTCCACTCTGCCCAGCGGTACCTGGACTCGATGTATCCTTTACGGGACTTTCTTTAAACTCCCTTTCCTTAAACCACAGGATTTTAAAAGATCGCTTGGGACCAGTGCCACACACACTGTCCCTTTGGCATAAATAGAAAAAAAAAAGAAAGAAACAGTGGTTGATAAACTATAGTCTATGGACCGAATCCAGGCCACCACTTATGTTTGTAAATAAAGTTTTATTGGAACACAGCCCCCCCCCCCAAAAAAAAAAGAGAGAAAAGGGAGGCGCTGTATGCAGAGAACTCCCAGATGTTGTTACATTCTAACCAGAGGGTGTTTCACAAGGCTCCGCCTCCTGACCTTTGCTCTTTCTCTGTTCAAATAGAACCAAGCAAACAAATGTCTACCCTGACCTGCAGGACACCCTGGCTGTGCCCAGCTGAAACAAAGTTGCCAATGGCCGCCCCCCACCCCCAAACTATTCTTCTGGCTTTAGTCCTTTAAGTTCCAAAGGCCAAAGTGGAAACCACCCAAATGTTCAGCCATGGGATGATGGGTAATAAACAGAGATATGTTTATTTGAGGGAGTATTAGACAGAAATGAAAAAGAATGACCTGTGAACAGAGTACAGCAGAGATGAATGAACTTCACGGACACAACAGGAAGCAAAAGAAGCAAATTCAAAAGGTGCGTATTTGTCCACCTGTGGATGAACAGGTAAATAAAATGCAGTGTGTTCACACAGTGGAGTATTATTCAGCCATGAAAAGGAATGACTATGGATCCGTCAGTGGATGGAACTTTGAAAATATTATGCTAAGTGAAATAGACAGACACAAAGGACCACATATCGCCTAATTTCAAATACACGAAACAGTCAGAATAGGTTAATCTGTAAAGACAGAAAGCAGACGAGTGACGTCAGGGACTGGAGAGGGCAGGGGACTTTGGGGCTAATGGGAAGAATACAATTCTACAATCGGCTGTGGTGACATTTCCCAGCATCATGAACATACTAAAAGTCACCGAACTCTAAATGGGTGAATTAAGTGGCGTGCAAATCATGTCTCCATAAAGCTCAATAAATACATAAGATTCCGTTGAACTGAGGTTCAAGAACAGGCAGGGCTCTCGGGGGTCAGCAGTGAGGACGGGCAGGCGTGGAGAGGGCGGCGGTGGGGAGGGCGGGTCACGGCCTGGGGCTGGGCACCCTCCACTCTCCCTGCGGATACGGGAAATGCTTTGCATCACCCACTTAAGGGGTGTGCACCTTGGTGATGGAGGGTCAGGGATGGAGATGGGGTGGCTGCAGAGGGAGTCCTTCTCCTCGACGGGGCTGGTGGCCAAGGGGAGAGGAGTCACTTCCTGCCCCTGCAGCTCTGGCTGGACAGGCACCCTGCCCTGCAGAGAAGGTCAGTGGGAGCAATCCTGGGCCCTGGGTCAAGTGCCAGCCCCGCCCCATCTCCTCGGGGGTCACGGTGACAGGGCTCAGGGGCTGATGGCCAGGGTCAACCGGGGTCTTGGCGATGCCGTCTCAATGGTACCCGGAGAAAGTGGGGGAGACACGACAAGCCTGAGATTAGGGATAGGACGGACCCGTCCGCACTCCGCAGCCAGGGCGTGATCAGGGAGCATTGCTGGGCAGGGCTCAGTCAAGGTCACACCGTCCAGGCCCCAGGTGAGCCACTCTGAGCCTGAGGCTCCTGCCAAACCCGTCCCTCCCGCTTGCTCTGCGAGGCTTCATTGTGGTCACTCCTCCAAGCGGCACTTCTCAAACTTCAACCCCTTCCAAACGCAGCTTTCGGGGTGATGGACTCAGGGCGGCAGTGGTGGCGAGACCTGCATTTCTAACCAGCCGATCTGCAGGTCTGTGTGGACCACACCTGGGCTGGCCGGGCACTCTAGCTCTTTGTAAACTGCAGGCGCTCAATATATGCAGGTGCTTCTTGAGCAGACAAAGGTGCAGCCTCTCCAAAGCCGCACAGTTCTGTCTTTCCAGTGTCCCTTCCTCTTGCCCAGCCTGTCCCCACACTCTGCTCCCTAATTTTCCCCTGGGGAGGTCCCCCCATGTCCCTGTCCCCCAGAGTCCCCAGCCTCGCGCTTGCCCCCGGGTTTCCAGGGCTGCCTCTCCGCTGCCACAGGGCCGCTTGCTTCTGCCCGGAGATGCCGCGGGTGGGTTTTCGGGAACAGCTGCCAGCAGCTGAGCCGCAGCGGCTGCCTGGGGAGTCGTTAGGAGATAATTAATATTTGCGGCACGGAGCCGTGACCGCGCCTCTCCCGCCACGGCGCCCGGGCTCCAGCCCTTCCCTGGCCCGAGACCCCGACCCTCAGGGCCGTGGATCCTTGGGGCAGCAGGAGGGCCTCGCGCAGGGACCGTGGCAGGGACACTGGGGTCTGTCTTTGGAGGGCTTCACCTGCAGCCGGCTGTTGGAGCCGGGGAGGCCGGGAGGCCAGAGGCCGGACCTCATCAAGGCTGGTCACAGTGCACCAGGGCCAGGGCTCGAGGTGGACGCAGCCCCTCTTCGCACCTGAGGCCAGCTGGCCTTTGGCGGTTGCCATGGTGATGCTCGTCCCCAGCAGTTGGGCAAGGACGTTGCCGCGGCAGCTGTGCCTGCATGTGCGCGGGGAGGCCTGACCGGCCCCCTTCCGGCGCTCCATCTGTGAGGCCAGCCTCTCGCCTCCAAACAGGCGGCCCGGCTGCGGTCTGAGCTCTCGTCTGAACCGTGCCCCAGCCAGAGCCTGGCCACTCTCGGGGCTCAGGTGACTGGCAGCTGCGAGACCCTGGCGGCCCATCAACCTGCCCAGAGCCTCAGTCTCCAGGTCTGTGAAATGGGCTGGGCGTGCCCAGGGGCAACGCCTCTCAGACACGTGGTTCTCCCAGACAGCGGGGGCTACAAGGGAGGAGGCTTCTCCCTCCGTGGCATGCACTCACATCACCTGCTCAGTGCCTACTGTATACCAGCACTGCACTCCATTGGCTCCCTCCTGGCCGCCCGGCGTCTCAGCCTGTTTACTTCATGCAAAGTTGGCCTCGTCCTCCCCACTGGGCAGCTGGGGAAAGCGAGGATGTGAGGGTCCAGCTCCTGGATCCCTGAGGTTGCTCCCTGCCGATGGGAGCTGGCACCCCGCACCGCCCTCTCCTCCCTCCAGCTCACTCCCGTTTGCCGCAGACCTGCGTTCAGAGCCTGTGTCTGCTGCGTCCTTGCTTGTCACCTGAGCCCAGGGACAGCCCCGAGCCCTGCCTGCCGCTCGCTCTCGCTCGGTAGCCTAGGGCGACTCCAGAGCCTGCTCTAGGCCAGGGTGCAGGGGAGGCCGCCGTGTGTGCGGGTCTGGTTGGGGAAACGTCCGCTGACGGCAGCTCTTATTTTCACTGTCGTTATCGTTATTATTTCTCCCTCGCGTCCACGCCCCGCTCGGGGTCCACGTCGGCACCTGGGATGCAGCGCCCTGGTCTCTGGCACCCCGGGGTTTGAGCTGACCTGTGTGGCCAGGGGACCGGACGCCGCAGGGAGGCGGTGGCAGGAGGCCCGCGGTTCTGGGCTCGCAGTCTGCCTCCTAATCAGCGCTGCTCCGCACGCAGCATGAGGCCGGGTGTGGAGCGCGGAGGGCCGGGAGGGCTCCCTTCCTGGGGGGCTGCCGTCTGTCGCTCGGAAATGGAGCGCGGCGTTAAATACAAGCAAGCGGCAGAGGCTGAGGCGCAAGGGCGCCTTCCCCGCCTTCCCGGGCCCAGCTGGCCGCTGCTCAGGAAGCCGCGCACCGCGCACCGCGCACCGCGCACGTTCCCTGGCGCCTGCGGCCCGCAGCCTGCGCCCGCCCAGCACGCTGCGGAGCGCAACCGAGGTTCCAGAGGCCTGCACTGTTTGCCTGCATCTGCCACCGCCCCGCTGGAGCATGGTGAGGGACCTCCCCAGGAATGGTGGGAGATCGGGTCGGATGCAGATCTGGGTTTGGAAGCCCTGGGCCGGAGCCCACAGCTCTGCGTTTTTGAGTATCTCCCAAGGTCCGGGGACCACACTTTGAGTAGCACCAGTCTGGAGTGGGATTGCCCAATGTGGTGGCCGCTGATCACACGTGACCACAGGACCTTGAAGTAAGGTGAGTTCAAACCGAGATGTACGGGAGGTAGAAAATGGGCACTGGGCTTCAAGGTCCTGAGGCAAAGGAAAATAAAAAGTGTCATTAATATCTTTTTAAAATTGCTTATTGAAAGGATATTTTCGATACAGTGGGTTGACCCTGAACTGTTTCCTGGGTATACTTTTCACTCTCGAGAGAGGGTGCCTTCCTTGGCAGGAGGTGCCGTGCCAGCACCTCACCACCGCACAGAACGTGGTCACTCCTGTTATCTGAACACGCCACCCGCACGCCACCTGCCCGGGATCGGCAGACTGCGCCTGCGCCGGGAGCGCTCCCTCCTCCACGCTCTCGAAAGGGGCGCGTCCTCCCGAGCACTGTGATTGGCCACGTGGTCCTGCCCATTGAGGCATTCCATCCCCAGCTCATTGATTGGTTCAGGGACCAACACGTGATCCGACCCCGGCCAATGAGAGGCCCGAACTGGTTGGCCCCGCCGGGATGTGTTGAATGGACCCGAGAGATGGAGCCAGGCGTTCCGGGCCACCCTGTTGAGTGACTCTGCCTGAGAAGGCGGACTCTCCACCCAGGAGCAGAGGGCTAGGTGGAAGGAGGCGACGCTGCCACCACCTGAGCCCTGCATCCAGCCTGCTGGGACCTCTGGCTCTTTTCAGCCTCCCAGGGCACTGACCGCCCCCCGCGTTTTATGTTGCTGCGTTTCTGCTGTTGGCCGCCAGGAGTGATCGGAGATGTCCAGGAGGATATTCTTAAGCAAAAGAAATGCTGCCGTTGCTCTGCACTCTTGCCCTTGACCCCAGGCGTTTGTGATGTAGCAGCAATGCCCCAGCAGGCCCTCCGCACCCGGGCTGCAGCCAGGCATCGGCTCACACGCTGCGTCTTTTCCAAGTGAAGAAGGAGTCCCTTGCGGGGCTTTTGGGTTCACCACGTGCTCTGCACCCCGTTTCCTGTTTCTAGCTTCTCCTACCCGATGCCTTCACATTTGAGCTACTGAGGACCCTGTGGGTTGGTGAAGCTCAGGGCTGATTGTCCCCATTTGGCAGATGAGAAAACAGAGGCCCAGAGAGTGACAGAGCCTTGCCCAGGGTGACTCTGCTGGGGAGGGCTCTGGTGGGTCTAGCAGTCGGGTCTCTTCAGCCTCCCACTGAGGGAGGCTCCCACCTCTGTCTGGTTCCAGAATATTTTCATCACCTCCAAAGGAGACCCCAGTGTTAGGGCGGTGCAAGGCGACTGGATGGGGGTAGGGCATCAAGCAACCTGCACGTGCGGAGAAACAATGTATCCAATGTGCCAAGGAAGGAGCTATTCCCGGGCTTCAGGGTGACTGAAGGGGGGGGGGGCAAGGTGTGAAGCAGCCTGCGCATGCGCATGCCCAAAGAAGTAACCAATCAGGCGCTGACAAACAGCCCCAGCCAATCCCAGGAGGACAAGGACTTCCTGAGCCTCCCCTCCCCCACCCCCCGGGTTAGAAAAACCCAGCCACGTGCGACTTCTCGGGCCCAGCACCCTGCTGGACCTGCAAACTTCGCCCAAGAGCGTCAGGCAATAAAGTTTGTTTTTTATTTACATCTGGCCTGTCTGCTGTCTGGTTTCCATTGTCTGATCAGCGTACCCCAGCCTGATCTTACACCCAGAGCCATTAACAGTCACTCCCTGGTTTCCTCTCTCCCCAGCCCATGACAACCATAAATCTATTTCCTGTCCCTATTGACTTGCCTATTTTAGATATTTCATATGAATATGATCATTTAATATGTGACATTCTGCACCTGGCTTCTTTCACTCAGCGTGGTGTTTTCCAGGTCCAACTACATTGCTGCATAGTTTATCCCCTTTTCACAGCCGAATAATATTCCACTGTGTGAAACAACCATGTTTTGTTTATCCCCCATCCCTTGGTGGACATTTGGGTTGGTTCCACCTTCTGGCTGCTGCTGTGAACATTTGTGTAGAAGTATTTGAGCACCTGTTTTCGATTCTCCATTCCTAGGAGCGAAATCGCTGGATCAGTTGGCGACTCTGTTTAACTTTTTGAGGAACTGCCAGACTGTTCCCGACCAGGCAGGAAATTCAGACCCAGCTTTGTGACCACGGTCAGGCATTCTGAGCAATAGGTATATCTGGTCAAAGAGGAAAGAGAGAGTCAACCCACATTTATTCATTTACTCATTCATTAATTCAATAAATACTTATTGGACTCCGATCAGTAGAAGGTGCTAAGAAACGACCTTGACTTCGAGCGTTCCACCTTGAGATGGCAGGCAATGTCAGGCTCACAGATGCTGCTAGAGTCGGCGATGGAGGGTCTGGGGTTTGGCAGGAAGGGCTCTCTTGGAGACGGTGACATTCACACAGGGACCCGGGGCTGAGACAGAGCCGGCTGTCGGGGTGGTGAGGATGGAGGACGAAGACACGAGGTCTCCTTAGCAGGTTCAAGTTTTAGCGCCATCCTGATCCCCCAGGAAGCCTTGGTTTCCCCACGTGGAAAATGGGCCTGACTCCCACCTGCTCCCCACCTCCCTGGGCTGGTGTAGGAGGGCGGGGGTGGGCAGGGGGATGTTCGTGATGACCCAGGTCCAGCCAGGCGTGGGAGAGGGCCTGGCCTCCATGGTTGCCATGGGAACAGCCCCAGGGATGCTCTCATGGGGGCACCACCCTCCACCCTCTGAGGACAGAAGGCTTCTGTCTTCCTGCTTCCAAGCGGGAGGGGGTACCGAGGCTTGTCCCGGGGGAGCCCAGGCCCCTGGTTCAGAGCCACAGGGAGCCCCAGGGCGACCCAGGTCTCTGCCGCCCTTGGTACTGCTCTGGGTATGGACCCCGAGTCGTGGTGCCGGGTGATTCCCACACTGCCATTATTAAGCCCGCCTCCCAGAGGCCAGGCCCAGGGAGCTGATGGCATGTCCCCAGAGCCACAGCCCAGGGGACCCAAGAGCCGGGCTGGGCCCTGGCCTGTCACTCCACAGGCTGGGTCCTGGTCCCAGGCTGAGGGCTGCTCCCTGCTCCGGACCCTGGCTGGCCTCCCAGGTGCTGTGGCCAGAGGAGACCCCCAGGGCCACCCGTGGGCACACCCAACACACTCCAGTGCATACACAGCGTCCTCCACCCAAAAGGAAACCCCAGGCCGCCCGGCCCCTTCCCGGTCCCTTCCCATCCAGGAAAGACCACCCAGCCGAGGAGGAAGAGGGTCCCACAGGAGGTACCTGGTGTCCCTGCTGCCACCAAGGCCACTGCTGTGACCTGTCTCGCTCGTGCTCTGAGCCTTCTCTCAGCAGAGTCTCCACCAAGGGCCTCCCTGGAAGGAGGAAGAGGTATGTGATCGAGGCCGAGCTGCTGGGCAGACGAGCCGCCGGAAGGTCGTGGGTGGGAGTGAGTGTGGCCCGTCTCCACGGTGCCCGTGATAGAGGCGTGGCCGTGGCCGTGTGCGAGCATGTGGGGGGTCGCGTGTGCACTGTGGGTCACTGTGCAGGAGCGTGGGTGGACGAGTGGGGAGGTCACCTGTGAGTCACCTGCGCTGAGCCGCGGAGCAGCCTCGCACCCGCGCCAGCCCCTGTGCACGCGCTGGGTGGGCGCGAGGGGTGAGCGAGCCGCGGCCACCCTGCCCGGCCCCTGGGCCTCAGGACCTGTCTCCTCCCCGCCCTCCTCTCCCTGCCCGGGTCCCCATCTCTCTGGGGACTTCGCAGCTGATCTCATGGTCTGAGTGGACCCCAGAGCTAACAACAGTAAATGTGAGGGGCACTGAGGGGTCTCTGGAGGGCCACTTGCTGTCCTCATCATGATGTCCCCCTGCAGCCTGGGGAGGTGGCCTGCAATGACCGACCCCAGGGACAGGGCAGCCAGTTGTTCCAGAGCCGCGTCCCTCGACTTCTGCACTTGAGGCTGCAGACTCATTCCTGACGGTCCAGAGGTCCCGTCTCCTGGGCTGCGTGGGCAGCCCGAGATGAGAAGCCAGCCGCTCTCTCCCAGAGTCTTACCCAGAGTGGTGGACGGCGGGATCTGGGCAGCAGAGAGGATGTTCTGTGGAGGAGAGGCCCATTCGCTGACCGTGGGGCCATCTACTGATTCTGCAAGTATCGCCATGCGCCTGGCTCTGTGCTGGCCGGAGAAAGCCATGGACAGGATGGAACCCCCTTTCCCTTCTCTCTTCTCTTTTCTTCCTTTCTTGTACTTAGGACTGAACCCAGGGCCACTTTACCAGTGAGCCACATCCCCAGCCCTTTTCTATTTTTTATTTTAAGGCAGGGTCTCTCCCACTAAGTTGCTGAGGCTGGCCTCCAACGTGTGATCCTCCTGCCTCAGCCTCCCGAGTCGCTGGGATTATAGGTGGACCGACCAGAACCTGCATCTCCACCTGAGGTCTGTCGATGGTCAGCAGCTGGGTGGGCTAGGCGCCTAATCCAGGGACAAGCACAGGGGCCCTTATTTCCATGAGATGGGCAGGGAGATGGGGGAGGGGACAGAGGATGTGGGAGAGGAGGGCAGCAGGAGGGCAGTGGGGACAGGGACGGGGCTCCCAGCGTGAGGACCTGCATCTGGTGAGGGTGAAGAGTGGGTGGGGCCCTGAGGCCTCTGTGGGGGTTTCCCTGTGGGGCAGTGGGGGCCAAGGAGGGACGAAGCCCACAGGAGGCCTTCCCTGGCCTCCCTCTCCAGGCCTTGACTTGGGCCCCCCGACCTTGACCTCGTCCGGTGCCTTGGCCGTTGGCAGCTGGCTGGGGGCACCTGGCGCTCCCGGGCGCCCTGAGCCCTCGCGCACACCGCTGCTGCTGTCACCGACGTGCCCTTGCGTGTGTGCCTCGGTGGCTCCGCTCCCCCCAGGAGGCCACTCGGCACCCGGCCCAGGCCCTGGACCTGGCTGAGGCCTCCTGGATCCTGGGCTGTCCTTGCCCACTCTGGTCCCAGAGGCTGATGACGCCCTGCCGCAGGCCCGGCCCACCCCAGCCGCTCTGCGTGGATCAGCCGAGCACCCCTGACGTGGCCCAGCTCCACCCGCCTGTCCAGCCCATCGCGCCCACACCCTGCTCCGGCCACGGCGCTGGCACATAGTAGGTGCTCAATCCACTGAGGTGGGATGAATGGCGACCCCTCTCACTGCCAGGACAGGAAGTGGGCCGGACGGGTTGCGGGAAGGAGGGAGGGGATGCGAGCCCCCCACAGGTTTCATGCGAGGTCGAAGACCTACAGTGAGAGGCAGGGGCATGGACAGAATGGCCCCCGCCTTTCTTCTTTGAGTCCTTGAGGGCGTCTCAGGAGGAGACCGCGAGGCCCGTGGCTCCCAGCCCGGGGGGCAGTCCCACCTTTGTGGACGTGTGTGGCTCAGCCGGCGGCCTGCGCAGCTGCCAGAGCGGGAGAAGCCCAGGTCTCAATGTCCCTCATTGTCCCCGGAACACCGAGTGCCTCTGGAGTGGAGGGCGAGGCCGGCCCGGCAGACGGCGGAGACCGCGTGGCTCAGCCACCTGAGACCCTGGCTGATCGGGGCCCTGCGGGGTGCTGACGTCTCGGCCTCCCTTGGCCTCAGGCCTCCCTCCCCGCCCTCCCCGCGTCCCTGCTCGCCCATGCCGCACCCGGAGGGCGGCCGCGTGCCCTTGCTGGACAAGGTCATGGTGACCCAGCTCTGAGCAGCCTCCGGATCCCCACTTGGCCAGCTCCGGTAGGTGCCACGGGCTTCGGCGGAGGCCACCAAGCCCAGAGCTTTCCTGAGTCACAGCTGGGTCACACGTGTGCCTGGGGGACCCCGGCAAGTGACCGTGCCTCTCATCTCTAAAGGGGTGTCATGGCACCAAGGTGGAAGGGTCCTTTGGCAGATCGTCCTGGGAGGCCCTCAGGAAGCAGAGCCTGGGAAGGGGACATGGTGACAGTGGTTTGCCTGGAGACTGAGCTCAGACGGGCTGCCCCACAGGATGGGAGGACTGTCCCTGGGCTTGGCCCGGCCCCGGGGGCTCTGGAGGCCACGGGGGTCAGCTGCCCTGCCTACGAGGCCACAGAGGACCAAGAGTCAGATCCTGGCAGCTGGGGACACTTCTCTCCCAGCACGTCCACCATGGGACCGTCCACGGGGTGGCCAGCACCTGCCCCCCGAGGCTCCATGGCCAGTTAACCCGCAGCGAGTTCTTGCCATGTGGATTTTGCCTTCTGCCTGGAAAGACACCAGAACGTGTGGGGGTCCTCATTTCTTTCTCCCCCGTGTCCCCCCAGAGCTCTGGGTTTTCTGCCAGAGCCTCAGAGCCCAGCAGATGGCCCTGTCCCCTCAGGGTCACATGCTGGGGACCAGGGTATTCTAGCCAATAGCATGGGGTGGGGACACCCTGGTCCCTCTACATGCACCCCCCGGCTCCTCAGGGGCCGCCCTTTGTCCCTGGCTGATGCTCACCAAGCCCCCCATGGGTCCTGCACCTGGTCAGGCAGGACGGCCTGATGGCATCACAAATCCAGTGGGGACAGTAGTGTCCAGCCACTGGGCTGCGACCTTCCTCCTGGTCTTCCTCACTCTGACGGTGAGCCTGCGCTGTGGGCACCGGGCCCCTTCCTCCTCAGGACAAGTCTTGGAGGCCTTGGTGTCCCCTCCACCAGCTCGCTGCCTGCGCGCTCCACCGCCAGGCCTGGCAGAGCAGGGCGGAGACGCCCGAGAGCCCCCGCCTGGCGCTGTCCACAGAGCACCCCACGTGCTGGACACAGAGATGCTCCAAACTGAAGGACGGGAACCTGGAGGAATCCGCTGGCCTCCGCATACGCCCCCAGCAGTAAGGACTGGATCCTCCGAAACCGTGAGCCACCATGAACCTTTCGTCCTTCGGGTTGATTGTCTCAGGTGTTTCATCACAGCAACGCACACTGATTGACACACCTCCCAGATTCCCAGGGAAACAGACAGGAGAGCTACCCGCCCATTGTTATGGATGAAAAACTGAGGCTCAGAGATGCTTCTGGAGTCTTCCCGAGGTTTTATGGAGATTATTCCACCAGGACCTACGAATCCTGGATTCGAATTCTTGCTCTGCCCCCGGCAAATAAATGTCAGGTGCCAGCCAAACACGCGAATCATCCAGCAGCTCTCTCAGGTGGCTCTTGTCTTCATTTCTCATAAAGAAGCCCAGAGAGGCAGAGTGACTTTCCCAACATCACACAGCTAGTGGACACAAGAGGCAGCATTAGAAACTGGGTTTTTATTCCGCCTGTGCTTTGAATCCCCTCTCTCCAGCTCAGTGACAGCCATCAACAGCCGCCTGATCGCCTGGCATTGAGCAAGTGTCGGGAGGGGTGTTGCTGGGGTCGTCTCGTTTCTGCAGGCAGGGGCTGCCATGAGATTTCCCTCTGGCAACTTCTCATGGGGGGTTGCACTTGGTCAATGGGATCTGTCCCCCACCCTGTGCCCCCGGGTGGCCTACAGCCAGTGACTGCTGTGTGGGGGACGATCTTCCTGCTCCCTGGCTTCCCGGGGGACAGACTTGGAGCAGCGGTTCAAGCCCCAGGGCCCCTGGGGGTCACCTGCAACCCCGTCCTCCCTGCCTTCTCCACCTACCCCGTCCTGCCCCTCGGCCCCTTGTGGGGCCCCCAGAGCCCCCTCACGGGCTTTGCTTCTGGGGCCCCGGTCTTTCCACAAACCCTGGGAACAGAACTGAGTGTCTGACCACCAAGGGGTCTCGCGGCCGTGCTGACCCCAGCAAGTCCTCTGCGGTTGCCAGAAGCCCTGGAAAGGTCTGGGAGGTCCAGAAGCAGCCGTCCGGCGCCCCGAGGTCTGGGAGGGGACCTGGCGCAGATCGGGGTGTGCAGAACGCTCGTTGGGTCGGAGACCCGAGTGAGCACACGTATCGGTGCCAGGGAGCCAGGGCTTCTGGAAGGAGCAGGAGCGTGCGAGGCCAGCATGGGGCAACGTCCAGCTTCCCCGAGGCCCTGGGCGCGGGCCGGCTGTGCCCGCTGCAATGCGGGGTCAGCTGCTCAGATATTCATAGCCGCGCGGAGGCTTAGCCTGAGAGGCCGCGGCCCCAGGGGAGAGCGCGGAGCGAGGAGCTGTGATCACAGCGAAGATTAGGAGAGCTTGTTAATCAGAATCCCCCCTGGCAGATGGTCAGCTGGCTCCAGGGCCCCGAGGTGGAAGGAAAGCCCTTTCCCACCGGGAATCCCAGCAGCCTTGGAGCCCGTGGAGGACACGGCCTCCACTCCGTGTCAACAGCAGCAACAATGGAAGCCACAGGACATCTCTCGGCCTCCACCACCCCGCGCTCTGCACACGCCACGCTCCTTAGCTCCAGGTTGGTCACGCACTGGCCCCCAGGTCCTCCTGGCTGCACGCCCATGATGCATCTCCAAGGCACAGATTGGAGGCAGACACCAGAGAGGGGGAGACAGTCGCTCAAGGTCACACAGCAAGCAAACCCCAGAGCTAAGATTCACCCCGCTGTGCTCCTAATGCTGCCCCCCTCCAGGCTGCAGGAGCCGTCCTGCTTTGATAGCGAGGAGCTGAGGTCGTCCTGGGAGCCGGAGTTCAAGCCGCACATTCCCAACCTCACCATGGTGACCGGGCTGGGGAATGGGGGAAACTGAGGACCCTAAGGAATGAACTGGCCTGTCGAGGGTCACATGGCGAGTCTCTGAGCAGGTCTTGAACTCGGGCGTCTCTGCTAACTGTCTGTCTGTTCCAGACCCACGAATCCCACCCAGGCCCACACTGCACCATGCCAGGTGCGCCCTCTGTGCCCAGCCCCCCTGGAGGGGCTGCGGGAAGGACACAGGCCTCGACCTGACTCTGATCTTGAGAAGCGGCAGGGCCGACGGGCACCTCACTAACCGCACAGGTGACTGACTTGCCGCGGCTGGGGGCACGAGGCGTGTCAGACTAGAGCCCAGGCTTCGCCACTCAGCTGGCTGGGTGCCTGTGATTGGCTTGGGAGCCTCCTGGATCTCAGTGTCCTCCTTGGGGGCCTCCAGTCTCTGGGGGGCGTAGGGAGGGCGGGTCCTACCTCCTGGTCTGAGGGGAGCTGGCCTCCGGCCTCTCTGGCTCCCTGAAAAAGATTCTGTCTTTGAAGCCTTGAGAGGAAGGAGGTCTGAGCAGGGTCGCAGCCACCGCCGCTGTCCACCCACCGGTCCTCTCCAAGGTGGGGCAGGGCTGCCAAGTCTACCCCAGGGACCTGACGTGACTGTCCTGCTCCTATGACAGCTGGGAGCCGTGTGGGGGCTTCTGGCTGGGCATGGGGGACACTCCTGAGCCAGGGGCTCAATGCCCCTCAGCCTGGCCTGCGAAGACCCCTGTCCTGGGTGCTGACGCAGCGGGGTTCCCATGGGGAGAGGAACAGGGCACAGGGTCCGGCTGCCCAGTTAGTTCACGTCTGATCTTTTCCCATGTGTGAGACTCGTCCCTCTTAGGAGTCGGTACGGTTCCACTTTATGAGCATCCCCTGCGTCCAGACCGCCTGGCCTTTGGTCCATTTGATGTCTGTGTGATCTCGGGCCGGTTTCTTGACCTCTCTGAGCCTTTCCCTTTCCTCATTCTGGATGAGGACCAGTGAGAAGGCTGGGCTCTCGTGGGGACTTCGGGGACTCCGTGCAGAGGGCTGGAGCCTGCGCTCAGCTGGGGACGGCGGCGCTGGGGTGGCTGAGCTGCTGGCTGCTCCTTGCTTCCCTCCCCGATCCCCTCCCACCCTCCATCCCTTGCTCCACGGTCATATCCTGGCCACAAGTCCCGGCTCTTCTCAGATCATCTTTTTCTTTTAAATTTGTTTTTTTTAGATGTTGATGGATCTTTATTTTATTTATTTACATGCGATGCTGAGACTCGAACCCAGGGCCTCACACCTGCCAGGCCAGGCTCCACCACTGAGCCCAGCCCAGCCCCTGGCTCATCTTAAGACCCGGGTGGGCCACGTGGGCAGGGGCTTTCCAGCGTCCAACAGAGGTGTCCCAGGGCAGCAGTGACCAGTCACCCGTGGCCTGTGCCCCCGTCCTTCAATGCTGACCTCAGCTAGGGCCAGTGACGCAGGGCCCAGGCCGGGACTCCACCTCTGTCTGTCCCACGGGAGGTGATGCTCTCCAGCTCGGTGGCCTGTGGCTCCACCGTGGTGACGGTCACTCTCGGCCGCCCCACGTGCTGCTTCCATTCACTCCTGTCCTCGAGTTCAGCTCTCACCTAAGAACACGACCCAGGAGCCGAGGTCCAGGGACCCTCCACGGAGCCCCCGCTGGGCTCCCAACACAAATGCCAGCGGTGGCATCAGGGCGCCGTCCTTCCTGCCACAGCCATGCGTCCCCGCAGGCGTGCTTTACGCCACCTGAGGTCGGAGTCCTGGTTTTCTCCAGCTTTAATTTGGCTCCGACCTCAGGGGTCAGGTGAGCAGCCCTGGACTCCGCGGGTGGCCAGAGAGCTCTGTTTGGCACAAGGGTCACCCCTGGTCTGTCCAGGGCCCCCAAACCCACCTCCCTGTGCTCCACAGCCTCACGGGGTGGCAGGTCCCCAGCTCCTGGATCGATGGCTTCCTACTGCCTAACCGTTGTCCCCTCTTCCCAGGTCTTAAGGCCACCCACAGGCGCACAGAGGTCAGCGCCCCGTCCTGGGGGACCCTGCCCAGGGCCTGGTGCTCAGACCAGCCTCTGCCCGTCCCTGCTGGCCTCTCTTCTCTCTGGCTCCGGAGACTCGGAAAGGGTTAACAGCATCCCCCATCTTCCCGACACCCCCACCCGGGTTCCCTTGAGCAATGACCTTGCCCCCCACCGTGGGGGCTACCGAGAGACAGATATAAACACCTCAAAGTTCCCAGCCAGCTCCCTTAATTGGCACCTTTCTGTTCTGCTTTAAATTAATCAAAGCCAGTCCGATATTAATACTGGAGGGGGAATTAAAATCATGCAACGCATTAAAGATGTAATTTAAAATTAATAACTCATAATTATTTATCATGGCGTATCAGTGGAGCTATGAATTTTCCCTTCTAACCCGGCACACACTCCCCAGCCTTTGCTTTTAATAGCATCTGGACCATCACCGTGCCCAGCCTCGGTTCCCGCAGACACCCAACCTGAGAGACGTAATTCATTTAATTTAATTTGGGGGGGGCTTAATTGTGGTAAATCACTACTTAAGAAAAGACATCTATTTGAAAGGACAAATTGGGATAATTTAATAAAAGCTGGAGTGAGGAAACCCAAGGACTTAATGATGCGCTCTGGGTTTTGACCACAGAAGCCCCCTCCTCTTGGACTCATTTATCTGGAGACGCCGAGTTCTGTTGCCAGTCTGTACAACAATGGCACCATTCAAAAAGGCTTCACAAACAGTGGAGATGACCCACATGTCCACCATACGAGATCCAGAAAATAAGCTATGACTCTTCCATCCAGTGGAATACTATACAGTCATATAAAAGAGCGAAGACAGACCGTGTCTATTCAATGGAAGAATCAGCAGGGTACATCCAGTGAAACAAAAGAAAACAAAAATGCCCGTGCCCCCGCTCTCCCCGAGCCAGCTCTGCTACAACTGTTCCCATGGGCTGTGTGGCCTCTCCAGACAGGCCACCAAGCTGATTCACCCATGGCTCCTTGTGTCAAGATGCAGGCTGGGTCTTATTAGCTCATCCTCCGGACGTTTCATTATGGAAAATTTCAAACATAGTAAAGGTGAAGGAATTTTAAACAAAGCCCCGGATACTCGCTGTCTGGATTCGACCATTAACGTTCTCCAGAGTCACCGAACCCCAGACTTCTCCAACCTCCATCTCTCCCTCTGCCTGTCAGTCCATGCCATTTTTTCATGCAATTCAAATTCAAATCTGCAAAGATCTGTAGATTTCCCCCCCGGAAACTTCAGCATGTCCCTCACTCTTTGGGAGCAATGCTTGGTGTGGGGTCCTTTTCATTTTTTCAGTGATATTTCCAAACTGCAAAGAGCACAGATCTGAGGTTGACCCTTGGATCAGTGTTGACCAAGGCAGCACAAAGCTCTATTGCAGTTCAGAGCAGTCCCATCGCCCAGGAAATGGCCTCGTTCCCCTTCCCACCCAACCCCCCAAGTCCCCAACAATGCTATAGATTTCCACCATGGATTAGTTAGATCATTGTCAAACTTCATACAAGTAGAATTGTACAAATGTATTCTTCTGCAAGGGTTTAGCTCAGCCTTAACTTTGGAGATGACCTTGAGTACCCCATGAGTCTGTTTCTATCGCTGAGTGGCGTCCCACTGAGTGGGCGTACCACAATGTGCTCATCCAGGTGGTGGATTGGTCCGGTTGCTCTATGTACTTGCCAACATTTGATATTGGCAGTCTTTGATTTTAGGCATTCCAGACAGGCAATAGTATCTCACTGCAGTTTTAATTTGCACTGATGACCAGCAGAGTTGAGTGACTCCATTGTAAAGGTCAGAAAATGCAGGCTCAGAGAGGTTGAGTAATTGGTTCAAGGCTGTACAGGTTGAAAAGTCAGTGTTCAAACCCACTGCTACGGTGTGAATATTCGTGTCCTTCTAAAATGCATAGGTGGAAACCTAACCCCACTGAAATGGTGTTGGGAGGTCGGGTCTTTGGGGACTAGGTCAGGAGGGTGGAGCCCTCTTTAATGGTATAAGTGCCCTTACAAGAGGTCCACAGTGGCCTCTCGCCCTGTCCTCCACGTGAGGGCACAGCTAGAAGGTGCCATCTGTGACCCAGACAGCAGATCCTGTTTTTTGGTTCTTGTTTTGTTTTTGTACCAGGGATTGAACCCAGGGGCGCTTTGCCACTGAGCCACAACCCCAGCCCTTTTAAAAAAAGGGTGAGTTTCTCTAGAGACAGGGTGAGTTTCTTAGGGCCTCGCTATGTTGCTGAGGCTGCTTTGAACTCAGGATCCTCCTGCCTCAGCCTCCCCAGCCCTCTCATGGCCTTTACGCACGCAGGTGGGTTGCAGTTTTGAAATCACCTTCCTGACTCCCATTCTCTTTCTGTGCCGCATCCCTCTGTGACGGATTCACGGGGTTTGGGATTGTGTCTTCGCCCCACTTGGAGGCAGAGACCCGTTTTCCATGGCCTCCTGAGCCCTCCTGGCAGGACAAGGACAGCCCGGCGTCACACATCGCTGCTTGGCAGCTCGCAGGCGGCAGCGCGCCCTCCCAGCCCGGCATCTCCTTGCTCTGTGTTTATGTTGGTGCCATCGGGTTCAAACTTGGCAGGGACCCACATGGCCTGGGGGACCACGGCTGAGCTCCGTCCAGGGCGCAGACTCTGTTTGCAAACAACTGAAACTGCGTTGCCAAGCGCTCACACTTGGCAGCCCCTGGCAGCCCCCAGGCTGTGACTCAGGAAAATTAGCAATGGCAAAAGCCACGGGGGCAATTCAGGCTGTCACCGCAGCCTCGCTGGTCACATGTGGCCTGGGACCTGCACTCCCACTGCTCAGATTCTCCGCCCTCTTCCTGCGGAGGAACCTCTTTCCTCTCTAAGCTCCAGCGGTTCAGGCGGAGCTGCCAGTCAATGCCTGGGGTGGGCAGGAGACCAGCCCTAGCCAATCAGAGCGCTTCAGGTCTCTGCCAGTAGTGATTGGTTAAAAGATATGCACGTGACCCAACTGAGCCAATGAGATTCCATTCTGCTACTTAAAGGCGTATCTCTTGCTGTTGGTTTGCTAAACTGTAAGGATGTCAGTTTGAAGCTCTTGGTGGCCCTTCTTGCCATCAGGAGAAGAGAGCCTTCAAGTTCAGCCTCAAGGAAAGAAGAGCCAAAGGGTGGAGGGAACCAGATTCCAAAGGACAGCAATTGAGCTCCTGGGTCCAGCTGTGCCTGAAGCCTGATTTTTTCAATTTCTTGGTCCTGGCCATTCCCTGCGCATGCTTAAACACTCATACGTGTGCCTGTCACTCGCAACTGGAAAACTCTAACCTATCGGTCTACGCGGCGGCAGGGAAGGGTGGGGAAGAAAGAGAAGAAATTCAGAAACCTCAGCTGTATCTTTGAAACTTGAGGGAAGGGAGGGAGCGTGGAGGGCCTTTTAGGGTCATGTGGGACATTCTCACAGAATGTCCTCCACGTCATCCCTGACAGCACACCAGGTTGGCTAGGAGGCCTCCCATGACAGGGAACTCGGTCTCTCTCCAGGCAGCCCATTTCATTGGCAGGAGGGAAGCTCTAAGGCTGGAAATTCGGGCAGAGTATCTGCCAATAAGGGACTGAAATAAATGGCATGCAGCCTCGCCGCCTCTGGCCTCCGTTATCATGTGTACATCACGGTGCTTGCCCTCACCGCCCCCTCCGGTCTGCCATCTCATCCCAGAGCCAAAGCCTGCAAGGTGCCGCCTGGTACTCCCCGCGTTCCTCTGCTCCCCGCCCACGGGCCTGGGAGGACCAGTCCCCGCGTCTCCAGAGCTCGGAGCCTCTGTCCTGCCACTTCCTCTCCTGGACCCTCTCCTCCCCGATTGCCAGCGCTGGCTCCCTGGCCTCCTCCGAGTCTGTCCCGATGTTGCCCCGACGCCCACTTAAACCTGTGCCCCCCAAGCTGCCAGGTCGCCTGCACGAGGTTTCTCCTTAGCGTTTATCAGCGTGTGACCCGGAATTTAGTTCACTAACTCGCCCTGCCTCCCACGGGCAGGGCAGGGAAGTTTCCGTGTCTCTGTTCACAGTTGTGCCTCGGTGTGGCTGTCCCTTGGCATCCGTGGGGGATGGGCACCAGGACCCCAGACGGTTCCCATGGATGCTGAGGCCCGCCTGGGATCACGCAGACCTGCACCCGGCCTCCTGCTTCGGTCCTCTCTAGAGCACGCTGAACAATCCCGCAGCGTGAATGCTGTGTAAACAGTCATTCCGTGTCATCCAGGGAGTCCCCACAGGGGAAGGGCTATATATGTTCAGTACAGATGCAGTGTTTTTAAAAAAAATTCTAACATTTTTATGTTCGTGGGGCCAGGGATGGAACCCCAGCATGCATAGCTGCCCTCCAGCCCTTTCTGATCTGCGGTGGGTGGAATCCACAGCTGGGCGTGCAGAGGGCTCGCTGTAACCACGAGCGGAGCCGGCACACAGTAGATGCTCATTAAATACTAACTGAATGAATCACCGGGTGATCCAGCTTTGGAATGGAGCCTGGTACACACCAGGTGCCCAGACAATGCTGCAAGCAAGAGCGTCAGGCCTCGCCCACTCCCCAGTGGGTGCTGGGAGGGGTGGGGCTGGTTTATTGCTCTTCATAGCCCCCGGGGTGCCCTGCCAGGCAGCCAGGCCCCTCTGGGGCTGGGGCTCTTAGCAAGATGGACACGCTCAGTCTCTCTCAGCGCCCATTGACTGCGGCTGGAGGCGGAGGTGGAAAATCAATAAGTATAAAGACGGCGTGGGCGGCAGGCGGGAGAAAGGCCTGTCTCTCCACCGAGGAGGCTGCTGCAGGGCGGGGGTGGGGGTGGGGGTGCAGGAGGCCCCCCAACCTTCAGCAGCCATGCTCCCTGAGCCCAGGGACAAAGCCCCATCCCCAGGCCTCATTCAAGGAGGTCCTCAGGCGGGGCATGGTGGCACATGCCAGTAATCCCAGCACTCGGGAGGCTGAGGCAGGAGGATCGCAAGTTCAAAGCCAGCCTCAGCAACTGAGTGAGGCCCTAAGCAACTCAGTGAGACCCTGTCTCTAAATAAAATACAAAATAGGGCTGGGGATGTGGCTCAGTGGTCGAGTGTCCCTGGGTTCAATCCCCAGTACCAAAAAAAAAAAGGAGGTCCTCACCTCCGGAGGCCTGGGAGTTTCTCCCAGATCACGTTTTCTCTGCGTAGAATTTAGGGTGCATCACAGACAAGAATGTGTCACATCAATGAACATGCCCACTAATGTCTAGCTTGGTGTCCAGGTTCTGGGGACACAGGGGTGAGAGACAGACAACCTCCCTGCCTCCACGGGACGGATGCTAAGGACAGACAGCAAACAAGACCAACTCGTAAAATGCGTCATGTTACTGGAAACACGGAGATGAACAGACCAGGAGGGGACACGAGAGGTTGGTGTGGAATTGTGACATCGCAGGTGGCACTCGGTGATGGAGAAGCCTGCCTGGTTATCTTGAGCAGACGAAGCAGCCTCTGCAAAGGCCCTGAGGCAGGCACACAGCTGTGCCCCCACCGGCACTTTGGTGAATGACAGGCTGGGTGTGCATCGCGGTCCTGCACTATCATGAGGCTGAAGGATTCCTCTCGCCTAGTAACACGGTAGCCATGGCAACATCGCAGCGCAGGGTCAGCTGGGTAATTAGCAGCAGCTCTGGCTTCAGACTCACATCTCACATTTTGGAGTAGGAAGAAATTAAAACTCAGGAGAGGGAATCAGGGTCACCATGGATGAGAACCAAGGGATGCAGGGGGGCTTCCAGTGAGGCGCTGGGACAGAAGGGAGGGCCCAGACACGGCCGCGTGGGGTCGCTTTGTCTTGTTGTGGTGCTGGGGATGCAGCCTGGGGCCCCGCACAGGCAAGGCAAGGCCCTACCTCTGAGCTGCACCCCAGTCCCCAGGTCTGGTCTCAATGGTGACAGAGGGGGCCTCAGAACCCACAGGGAACGCGTGGACTGTTCACAAAGTGGCGAGCTGTGTCCACAAGGTGGACCCGCCGAGAATCCCTGCCTCACACCAACACGATCACCAGTTCTAGGCAGATGAAGAACTTACATGTGAAAAAGCGCTATGTTCATGGGGGTCGACGAAGATGAATTAGATGAGCGTTCTGACCCCAGGGCGACTTGGACAGGTTTTCTAAACCATTCACCGGTGGTTAACACAGACTATAAAGGAAGAGGGATACATTGGAATTTAAAACTTCTGTGCCACCAAAGATACTGTGAGTGACATAAATGGAGTGAAAAGCCAAACTGAAGGCTGGGAAACATGCATGGATGATGCAGGCATGCAGTCGCCTCTGGGTTGGTCTCCAGGGTAAAAAGAACTGCGAGCCGATAAGAGAAAAATAGAGTGTGGACACAAACAGGCAATTTCAAGAAGAATCCCATCCAGTCCATACCATGAAAACGGTGCTTAATCACATGGGCAGGCAGGATGTGCAGATTCAAAAAGTGGGGCACAGTTTCTCTCCCCCCATCAGATTGGCCAAAATGAAAATGTTGACAATATCAAGTGTTGGCAAGGTGTGGAGCGAGGAGGGGTATGTACAGTTGGTAGATGGGAGCATGAGCTGGCAGATCCACAGTGGATCCACAGATCCACTGTGAGGTGGTAAGACTGAAGGTGCTTATGCCCACCCCAGAACTGCACCCCTAGACTCAAAATCTCACACTGACCAAACATTTGGGATAGTTGGCATTTATTTTTATTTTTTATTTTTATTTTTTGGTTTCAGGGATTGAACTCAGGGACCCTCAACCACTGAGCCACATCCCCAGCCCTGTTTTGTATTTTATTTAGAGACAGGATCTCGCTGAGTTGCTTAGCACCTCAATTTTGCTGAGGCTGGTTTTGAACTCATGATCCTCCTGCCTCAGCCTCCCGAGTCACTGGGATTACAGGCATGTGCCACTGCTCCCAGTGGTTGTTATATTTTAAAAACTAGAAACACCCTAAATGTGCATCAAAAGGATGGACTAATACATGATGACGTATTTGTGCCACAGAATGTCTGCCACACTCAATGACTAGACTACAAGTCACAACTTTATCACAAAAAAATCTTTTTTTTTTCAGTATTTCTTATCAGTGCATGAGAGTTGTAGGTAATGAGGGGATTTGTTCCTACATATTGGTGCCTCTATACAAGTATAACAATAAAATTGGGCCAATATCCCTCCCCAGCACTTTCCCCCTCCCTCCCCTCCCACGCCTGGTCCCTTTCCTCCATTGATCTCCCTTTGATTTTCATGAGATGCCCCCCCACCTTTCTTTCCCAGTTTCCTCTCTGGCTTCCACATATGAGAGAAAATATATGACCCTTGACCTTCTGAGTTTGACTTATTTCACTTAACATGATGGTCTCTAGTTCTGTCCATTTTCCTGCAAATGACAGAATTTCATCTTCTTTAGGGCCGAATAAAACTCCATTGTGTACATAAACCACATATTCTTGATCCATTTGTCCACTGATGGACACCTAGGCTGGCTCCGTCCTCTGGCTGTTGTCAGTGGTGCTGCATCAACGCGGGCATGCAGGGGTCCCTGTGGCGTGATGTCTTTGATTCTTCTGGATAAACACTCAGCAGAGGTGTAGCTGGGTCCTATGGTGGTTCTTAGTCTTTTCAGGAAACTCCATAATTATTTCCATGGTGACTGCACGAATTTACTTCCCACTAACAGTGTAAAAGTGCTCCTTCTTCTCCACACCCTCCCCAGCTTGATTATTATTTGTATTCTTGACGGCTGCCATTCTGACTGGTGTGAGGTGAGATCTCAGGGTAGTTTTGATTGGCATTTCCCTACCTGCTGATGACATTGAACATTTTTCACATATTTGTTGGCCATTTCTATTTCCTCTTTTGAGAGTGTCTTTAATTCATTTGCCCATTTATTAATTGGGTTAGTTGATTTTTCGGTGTTAAGTTTTTTGAGTTCTCTATGTATTCTAGATATTAATTCTTTATCAGATGAGTAGCTAGCAAAGATTTTTCTCCCATTCTGTAGGTTCTCTCTTCACATCCCTAATTGTTTCCTTGCTGTGCAAAAGCTTTTTAATTTGATGCCGTCCCATTTATTAATTCTTGGCATTACCTCCTGAGCTTCAGGGTCCTATTGAGAAAGTCACTGCCTGTGTCTGTATGCTGGAGAGCTGACTCCACGTATCTTCTAGGGGTTGCATAGTTCTGTCTAATTCCAAGGTCTTTGATCCATTTTGAGTGGATTTTTGTGCAGGGTGAGAAATCAAAGTCTAGTCTCATTCTTCCGCAGATGGGTAACCAGTTTTTCCAGCACCATTCCTTAAAAAGGCTGTTGATTCTTCCATTGTGTGTTTGTGGCACCATTGTTACGGTTCAGGTGACTGTATCTGTGTGAGTCTGTCCCTGTCTCTTCCATTCTGTACCTTTAGTCTGTGTGCATGTTTTTGTGTCCCTGCAGTTTTGGTTACCATAGCTCCGTAGTATAATTTGAAGCCAGGTATTGTGATGCCTCCAGCATTGCTTTGTGGCTTGGAATTGCTTTGGTTATTCCAGGTCTTTTATTCTCCCAAATGAATTTTAGGACTGTTTTTTTTTTTCCTAGTTCTGTGAAGAATATCATTGGTGTTTTGACGGGGGTTGCATTGAATCTGTAGACTGTCTTTGGCAGTGTGGCCATTTTAACACTATTCATTCTGCCTATCCATGAACATGGGAAGTCTTTCATCATGTGAGATCTTCTTCAATTTCTTTCCTCAGTGTTCTGTAGTTTTTATTGTAGAGATCTTTTACCTCCTTGGTTAGATTTATTCCTAGGGGTTTTTTTTTGGTGTTGTTGTGGTTGTTATTTTGTTTGTTTGGTTGGTTTTTGAGGCTATTGTAAATGGAATTGTTTTCGTGACTTCTTTCTCAGAAGAATCATTGCTGGCATATACGAAAGTTATTGATTTTTATATGCTGATTTTGTCACCTGCTGCTTTGCTGAATTTCTTTATTAGCTCTAGCAGTCTTTTGGTGGAGTTCTTTGGGTCTTCTGGTTATGGGGTCATATCATCTGCAAGCAGTGACAATTTGACTTCCTCCTTTCCTATTTTTAGCCCTTTTATTTCCTTTTCTTGCCTAGTTGCTCTGGCTAGAATTTCTAATACTATATTAAATAGGAGTGGTGAGAGTGGGCATCTTTGTCTTGTCTCAGATTTTAAAGGAAAATCTTTCTGCTTTCAGTTTTCCCCCATTTACTACTAGGTTAGCTTTGGGTTTTGTATAAATAGCCTTAAGATGTTGAGACAGGTTCCTTCTATCCTGAATTTCCTCACTGTTTTTAATCATGATTGGGTGCTGAATTTTGTGGATGGCCTTTTCTGCATCTGTTGAGAGGACTCAGTGATGTTTGTCCTTCATTCTGTTTCTGTGATGAGTCACATTCACCGATTTGTGGGTGTTAAACCATCCTTGCACTTCTGGAACAAAACCATCTCGGTCTTAATATGTTGTTGGACACAATTGGCTAATATTTTATTAAGTATGTTTGCATCTAAGTTCCTGAGAGTCGTGGTTTTCTTTCCTTGATGGGTCCTCATCTGGTTTGGGTATGAATGAATAAATCTTAAATACATATTCTGAAGAGAAAAGAAAAGATCAGCCAGGCGTGGTGGCACACGCCTGTAATCCCAGCACTCAGGAGGCTGAGGCAGGAGGATCACGAGTTCAAAGCCAGCCTCAGCAACTTAGTGAGGCCCTAAGCAACTCAGTGAGACCCTGTCTCTAAATAAAATGTAAAATAGGGCTGGGGATGTGGCTCAGTGGTTGAGTGCCATGGGTTCAATTTCTGGTACCCTCCCCCAAATCTGATAAACAGAGGGGCAGGATGCCCTCGCTGGGAACTCACAGGTGGGAGGGCCTCCATCCACCTTCTTTTGCAGCCTCGACAGGGGCTTTCCTAGAACTTCCCGCTCTCCACAGGAGCCCCTGGCCCGGCTGCCCCAGGCTCCCTTGAGCCATCACCTTCCCAGGGTCGAAGGCTCACGGCAAAGCTTCCATCGCTCTACTGTGTGCAGGGCCAAGATTCAGGGCAGATGGGTGGAGCTGTTCTCTCCCACTGGAGGAGGCTCATCCTGGTGGCCAAGGGCAGGAGCTCTGGGATTGAGCCCCCGACGCTGCTTCTCCCAGGCTGTGTGTCTTTGGGCAAATCAGGGACCTTCTCTGGGCCATGCCTTCCTCCTCTGTAGAATAGGCATCATCGGGGTGCCCTCTTCCAGGGACCATCCAAGTTTGGAGGTGCCTTTAGCATATACAATTCTGGAAGGTCTCTTAAAGGAAAAAAGACGGAATTACAAAGAGAAGCCCACATGCAAATGTGAGTATTTCTTTGAAACAGCCAAAGGAGGAGCCCTGAAGTTCAAGCTCAGGAGGTGTCATGGGAAAAGCCACCGGCCACTCTGCCCACCTCACAGACGGTGCTGGAGTGGGCTCCGACACTGCACCAGGGATGGAACCCAGGGTGCTTAACCACCGAGCCACACACCCAGCCCTTTTGAACATATTCTTAAAATTTAGAGATGGGGTCTCACTGAGTTGCTTAGCACCTTGCTTTTGCTGAGGCTGGCTTTGAACTTGAGATCCTCCTGCCTCAGCCTCCTGAACCCCTGGGATTACAGGCGACCCCTGCTGTGCCCGGCAGGCATGCTCCTGGAACCGTCCCCCAGGCCTGCCAGGGACACAGCTAGTCCTCAGTGGGCAGGGATTTGTCCAGGGTGATAAAACAACAGCAATCCCGACTCAACCTGAGGGTGCACGATTGTCTGAGCAGCTGGCTCCAGGCGCAGACTCCTGGGCTGTGGGTTCAGATCCCGACCCCGGTACCAGGGCATGCTGGAGGCTACGGGGAATTCACTGGCCCTCTCTGTGCTGAAGGGTTTATCATCGTTGGAGAAAGGCTGAGTGGCTTTTGAAAGAGACGGGGGAGGCCAAGACATCTTTTGTCCCCCCTGGGCGCTGGCTCTCTTGCTCTCCTTGGACAGTCAATCTCTCCAGGTCCCTCCTGGGTCTCTGCTGAGGAGACAAGGACCAGAGCTGAAGGTCTCAGTGCACTTCCAGTGTCTCGCAGAGAGCCGGCCATGATGGTGGCTTGCTCGCTGGTCCAGCGGGGCCTGGGGTGGCCCTGCTCCCTCACACCCAATCTTCCTGCTACATTGGTGCATCCAAGAGACAATTATTGAGCACTGACCGTATGCCTGGCCCAGATCCTGGGAGGGGGTGGAGGGGAATGGGGGCGTCGGCACCTCTGCAATCTGCTGAGAAGCGGGGTCCAGTCTGGACCCAGCTTCCGCACTTTGCTTTCATGAGAGTCCAGCGGTGTGCAGACGTTATCAGCTTTCTTTTCCCTTATAGCAGAGGAAAAGGGGGGCCAGTTACGTGGTGGAGGCAAGGCTCCTCCCTGCGCGCCTGACCTCAGCAGATTATCTTCACAGCCAGCATCCAACTTCCAATGCTGTTGGCTCCTCTCTTGTGGAGTGGCAGGATCTGTGTCCCCTCCTCTTGAACTTGGACAGACCCTAGTAACTATTATCATGACGAATGGGGTATTGCAGAAATGACATTATGTGATTCCAGAAGCTGGGTCATAAACTGAGGCTCAGAGAGGTACAGTCATTTACCTGAGGTCACACAGCAAGCAAGTGGCAGATCCAGGATGCCCAAGACTCCTGGTCCCTTGCTTTGAACACTCTGCTTTTTGCTTGTGCTGTCTGCGGGAGCTGAGAACCAGGACAGGGGAGACCCCAGCCCTGTTGGGCAGGGCGTGGTGGAGGCTGAGCTCCAGTGGAGGGGAAGATAGAGGAGGGACACCCGAGGCTCTGCCTTCTCCAGGTTGGTGAAAGGCAGCAGATCCAGGGGCTGCTGGGAAAGTCCTTCCAGGACAGAGAGGTGGCCAAGGGGTGGCTGCCTCCCTCTCCGGGGACGCGGCCACACAGCAGCAGGGGCAGCCGCTCTGGGGAGAAACCAGGAGGCAGGGCGAGGGGAGAGGTGCAGGCAGGCAGTACGCGGCCTCCAGAGCTGACCTACCTCCTGCCAAGAAAGACCAGGGGTAACGCGCAGGGATCCCTCATGCGCGGAGGAAATCCCATCAGCATCAAGCCTCGCGCTTCTCAGGAGCCGCAGCCACGGGCCAGCCGCAGGAGGGACGCCACTTCCTTCTCCAGGGGAGCAGAGTGGCCCCCGCGCTGGCCTGCAGTATCTCACTTAATCCCAGCAACATCACACAGTCACGATGTCCTCCGCCGGCCACCTGTTCCCGCTGCCTGCGGCCCTGGCTGAGCGCTTTCACAGGGCCGACCGTGGAATCCTTAGGATGACTGCACGAGGGATCGGAGGGTTCTTGCCATTCCCACTTTGCAGATGAGAAAACTGAGGCTCAGGATCAACTGACTTGCCAAAGGCTGCTTGGCCAACAAGTGGTAGATCCAGGGCACCCATCTAACTCCAGCATCCTCAGTAAGATCCCCAATGCCAAGTGCCATTTGCACCAGATGTATAAGAAGCGGGCTGCAAGTGTAGCATGTGGGATTCAGGTTAGCTGCAAGAAGGACTTCCTGAGAATCTCATGAGTCCTGAGGTGTCCCTGGAATAATCAGGCTGCTCATTCTCCAGGTGGGAGCTGGCCTTGCTCTCTCGTGGCCCTCTCCCTCATGCCAGCATGGGCCACACTCCTCCCCCGTCCCCTCTCCTCTCCACCTTGCAGGCTCTGCCCATCCCACCGGGTCTCAGAACACTCCTGGCACCCAGGGCCAGGTGCGGCTCAAGGAAGGTGTTTGGTAAAAACCTTTCAACACCAGAACAAGGTCAGCCTCGAAGACCCTCAGGTCAATCATTCTACCAACACTCTTGTCGGATAACCTGCAGGACAATGGTCCTGGGGCGCCCAGAGAGCTGGCTGCGGCTCTGTGCACAGGATCAGTGTGGCCCCAGAGGGACGGCAGGACTTCAGCCTGTTTGCTCCAAGGAAGGAAAGAAGCAGCCAGGGCAAAGGCCCCAGGGTGGGGACAAGGAGCAGCCAGGCAGCTGGAGGCAGGAGTGGTGAGGGGATGAGTCAGGGCCAGCAGCTGATGGCACAGGACTGCTTTGGCTGTTTCTCTGAGTGACAGTCACAGGAGAATCCTGTGCACAAGAGGGACGTGATCTGATTTGAGTTTAGCAGAGCCCTCTGGTGGCCGTGTGGAGAATGGACGAGGGGCCCTGGTGGTAATCCCCGAGGCTACTGCAATGGTCCAAGCGGGACCGAGGCATCTTGGACTTCGGTGGGGGAGCAGCGGGCGGGCTGGACCTGGTCGCGCCGGTCCAGTCGCTGCTCATCCATGCATCCGGTTCTCCAGACAAGCCAGGCGTGTTTCCAGAATCGACTCTGCCAGAGGTCGGGGCCACCCAGGGCCAAGGGAAACAGGCGCAGGCCCCCGGGGGTGCGGGGAGTTTGGCCGAGAGACATTAATTCAATAAACTCAAAGGGGGCGTTTCCTTTACCCCCTGCAGGAAGAACCAGGAGGGGGAGGAGCAGGGGGTTGGGACAAGACTGTCACCGACAGACCTCCTCAAGGACAGAGAAACGGAGGCACCCAGAGGGGACATGACTGCTTCAAGGTCACGCGGCAAGTTCCCCGCAGAGTTGGGGAAAGCCCGTGCCCGCATCTCCTCGTGGGTCTCCCAGACGGTGGCTGTCAGTCCCCGCACGGGTCCTCGAGCCTGGGCCTCCCCGCTGCAGCCCCCCGCGGGGCTTCTGGAAGGGTCTCATCAGCCAGGCCCGGGGCCACGGGCCCGGGCGGCGGATCGATTGTGCGTGCGCCGCCGGATCCTCCATCTCATTAGGCCCCGGTTTTCATCTCCCGCGTCCTGGCAGCCTTCAAATTATCCCATAAAATTTATTTACTATTTCATGAATACATAAGCGGCAGGAAGGCACAGCTCTTTATATATTTACACTGTATATATTTCACGGGAGACTTATAGCTGTCTCCAAGGCAGAGCGCAACGGCGAGCAGACGGAGCAGCAGCTGGCGGCGGAGGCAGGAGGCGGAGGCAGGCGCGGGCGGCGCGGCGCACAGCCCTCGGCCACCCCAGGCCACCCGGCTGGGCTGACCCCAAATGCTGCCGAGGGAGGGAGGGAGGGAGGGTGGGAGGCTGCGCCATGCCACGTATCCCGGGGAAGGGGCAGGGCGGGAGCCAGGCTCTGGGGGTTGGGCTGACATGGATGTTCTGGGTCAGTGGTCCTGGGGGTGAGGCTCCAGCCTCGGAGCAGTCTGGGAAGCGGGTACTGGGAGGTCACAGGGGACTTCTGACCCTGGCTCTAAAGTCAGCCCTGACTGTTGCTCCAAACTGAGCCTGACCCTGTTACAGCCTGAGCCCTGATCCCAGTTACAGACTGAGCCCTGATCCCAGTCACAGCCTGACACTCTGACCCTTGGTGCAGCCTGAGCCCTGAGTGGTCATAGATTAAACCATTAGGACCTGAGCCCTGATCCTAGTCACAGCCTGAGCCCTGATCCTGGTCACAGACTGATCCTTCACCATAATCCCAGATCGAGTCCTGACCCCAGTCACATATTGAAGACTGACCCTTGTTTCCAAGCAAACCCTAACCATGGTACAGACTGAGCCTGGACATTAATCCCAAACTGAAGCCCAACTGAGCCTCGACCCTGGTCCCAGCCCTAGACTGAGCCTCCACCCAGCCCCACCTGCCCCCACCTGGCCTGCCATCTCTTGAAGTTCCCCTGTGGACACAGTAGCCCTTCTTGCCCCATGGGTCTGTGTGGTGGCCACAGGGTAGGACCGCCCTCCCCAGTCCCCCGCCTTGTTGCTGGGCCTGGCCACCTGCCTCGCTGTGGCCAATGAGATGAGGGCAGAAGGGAAGCCTGGCAGTGCCAGGTGGAAGTCTTACCATGCAGTGTGTGACTCACCCCACCCCTGCCAGAGTCACCAGAGATGATCCCTAGGGTGAGCCTGAGCGGGGAGGGCAGCCCTCAGCAACCACACTGGACACACGGCTGGCGAGATGGGAGCCTTCCTCCACCTCTCAGGCACTGAGATCTGGGGCTGCTTGTCACTGCGGCACAGCCTGACAGATACGTCCAGACACCCTGTCCCCTTGAAGGCAGCGGAGCTGGATTCTGCCCGTTCCCAAGCACGATCAGAAGGGTCCAGGATCCAGAGTCAGCAAACCCATGCCCAGGCCAGGCCCATGGCCGGCACTCCACCAACACTGGGACTGAAAGCTGTGTACCCCCTCCTCAGCCTAGGCCCTGTGGGGAAGTCTCATCGCCCACCGCACAGAGGTGTCCTGAAGGACACTGATCGTCCCCAGTGCGAGCAGTGAACTTGCACCCTTGGAGTCTCCAGGGTGCCACCTGTGGAATGAGGGAGGGACCCCAGCCCTCTAGGGCCTCGCTTCCTGGCTTCTTGCAAGATCCGACTGGTCCAACCCTCCGAGGACTGCAGGTCCCACCCACCGCTGTTCTTGGTCTCCCCACTCAGCCGGGCTGGGTCCCTGCGTGGCCGGCATCGTGGCTGCTGATGGGTGCCGAGCCCATGCTGGGCGCCAGGCCCGCCTTCCCGCTTCCACCCATGACAAGTGAGGTCAGCTCGGCCCCTTCCTCCTCCTGGGCTCCAGTCCTCGGCCCTCCCCGCTGTCCCCTGCCTCCCGCCCCTTCCTCCCTGTCATTCATTCAACCGTGGTCCCCAGGGTGGTCGAGGACAGGCGCTCTGGACAGGGACTGTCCAGCTTCAAATCCCAGTCTACCCTCTGCTAAGCAGCGTGTGACTCTGGGCGGGTTCGTTCGTTCCTCGCCTCTGGTTTCTGCGTCTGTAAAATGGGAACCCAGGGTTCTTCCCGCCCAGGACTGGCGCCCAGATGCAAAGACGCCTCCAGCCGCCGGAGGCACAGAGCAAGCGGTCAGCCATGCCCCACGGGTGTCCACAGAGCCTCGGGCTTACCCCGCAGGTCTCCAGCTTCTGGGGTGCTGGCCTCCAGAAAAACACGGGCAGGTAAATGACAGTGGACAGAGGAATGTCACTACGTGCAAGGTTCTCAAAATTCAGGCCTCTCAAAATCCCCATGAGATGTACACTACTGTCGTTATCATTTTGCAGATGAGTGAATTGAGACCCAGAGAGGTTAAGTGACTTGTCTGAGGTCACACAGCCTAGAGGGTGAAGTGCAGCTCCAAGCAACCTGGCCGTAGAGCACACGTGCTAACCAACAGGCTCCACAGGGAGAGAGGTGACCCATAATGCACAGGGCTGGACCTGGGGCAACGTGGGCCAGCTGACCACTGCCTGCAAGACCCGGCCCCTTTTGCCTCTGCCTCGCCCTGTAACATTTATTATTAATGATAACAATGGTTATAATTGCTTATCGATCGCTCCGGGTGCTCCTAGCACTCCACCCAGCCCTGAATTTGGGTCACTGACCAGCAGATTCACAAATCAAAGTCCACAGCAATGCAGCTGCATGCAGCTGGTGCCCAATAGAGACCCAGCCACGTGACCGAGTGCACACACTCGGCCCCAGCCTGCACGTTCAGACGCACACGCTGCTGGCCCAGTCGGTGCCCACCACACGGCCAGCCGTCAGCCGCACAGCGTCGCCTCTGACCCTGAGGAACTTACCGCTGGCTTCGTTTTTTCAGGGTTTGCCCTGGATCAAGAAAGTGCTCTTGTGGAATGTAAGTGACGTCACAGGAAGATGCCGTCGCTGTGTCCCAGGATCCTCGGGGACAGCGCTTCTCAACCCTGAGCACGCAACGTCCTGGCATCCCACTAAAACGCCGATTCCAATTAAGTAGGTCTGGGGCCTGAGTCTCTGCACTTTTCTAGTTTCTATTTTTGATTTGGCCCCGGGGATTGAACCCAGGGCACTGAGCTACGCCCCCAGCCCTTTATATCTTTTGAGACAGCAGCTCACTAAACTGCTGAGGTTGGTCTTGAACTTGCGATCCTCCTGCCTCAGCCTCCCAGGTAGCTGGGATGACAGGCGTGCCCCACCGCGCCCGGCAGGCTGCCTCTTCAACAAGCTCCGGCAGATGTGAGGCTGCGGGTTGCAGCGATGCCCTGATGGCAGGGTCTAGTTGAGGACTAGCAACGTCCACCTGGAAAATAAATAAGGGTCACGAGGGGCAGCGGGAGAGGTGGGGAACGCACAGGTTGTGGAGTTCAGGGGTTTGGCCCGATATTTTGCTGTGTGACTTTAGGTAAGTGGTGTCATGTCTCTGAGCCTCAGTTTCCCTGTCTTTAGAAAACCTGGATGATGTCACCTACTGCGAGGACTCCTTGGGATGGCTTTAGTGAGACAATGATGTGAAAGGTCCCCACACAACTGGAGGTGCTTCCAACTCTCTCCTTCCTTCCGTCCTTCTGTCTCTCCTTCCTTCCTTCGGTCCTTCCTTCCCTCCTCTCTTGCTTCTGTCTGTCCCTCCCTTTGGTTTTGTTTAGCACATGCCACTTAAAACCATTGAAATGGTTCAAATCTGGCCACTTTCTAAAGGGACTGTGATGGTGGGGTGGACGGAGGAGACTCCGCAGGGTCAGGTGCAAGGAGCATCCAGGCAGCTACCCTGGCACAGCCTGCTCTCCTCCTGGGTGCTGCTGAAGGCGGTGCTCCCTCCCCCTCCCCCCTCCCCCTCCCCTCCCCCTCCCTCCCCTCCTCCTCCCTCCTTCCCCTTCCCCTCCCTCCTCCTTCCCTTTCCCCCTCCCCCTTTCCCCTCTGTCCTCCCTCCCCTCCCCTCCCCCCTCCCTCCCTCCCCTCCCCCTCCCTCCTCCACAGCCCTCTGCACCTGTCATTCCCAGCGCTGTTCTGCGTGCAGTGTCCCCCGCTGCCTCACTCACGCTCAGAAGGACCCATGTCTGCCTCCCGTTCCACAGATGTGCAGACTGAGTCCGGAACAGGACGGCCCCTTTAGGGGTCCGTTCAACCAGCACGTGTTGGAGGCTTGCTGTGCATCAGGCCCCGCGTGGGGCTGATGGACGGGGCTGCGTGGCTCCCTGGTGTTTGGTGGCCCTCACTGGGCATGGGGACCCCTCTGGGAGCTGGTTAAAGTCACGCTCCGGGCTTCCTCCCCTGGAGAGGGGATCCGGCAGCCGTGGTTCAGAGGCCAGAATCCTGCTCATCGAAGACAAGCCCCAAAGAACTGCAGGTGGCTCTGGGCAGGGGTGCCCCCGGAAACACCTGGAGAGACACCGGGCAGAGGAGGCGCTGGTGCCCTGCCCTCGGGGCTCCTGGTCTCCCACCACCAACAGCTCAAGCCTCTGGTACCCCAGCTGCTTCCCGGGCTGCTGAGCAGCCGCTTGGCCCCAGGAGGAGGCCTGGCAGGCGGCTGAGCCAGGCAGGGACGGCCGCTCGGTGTTGATATTCTGGCCTCCTCTCCAGTGGGCGGTCCTGGCCCCACAGCCGCTGCTCACAGGCCCGAGTCAAGGGCACCCAGCCCTAGGGCCCGCTGTGGGCTGAGCAGTGACCACGAGCCCACCATCCGAACCCCGAGGTCTCCTCATCAGCAGACCCAGAGGACAAGGGCAGCCCAGCGGTGCTTCTAATCCCAGAGGACCGACCCTGCCGCCCTGGGGACTGTCCCAGCCCAGGAACCTCAGTGCCCACCCTGGGGACTTCCCCTCACCCGGGTTCCCCTGCCTCCTGGCACTTGTAGCAATAGGTCTTTGTCACTAGGTGAGGCCGCTGGCTGCTCATCCTCCCGGCCAAGGCCTCCCTCCACTTTTCCCAGAGCTCCCACTCACAGAGCGAGGGACTCCAGCCAGCCCTGATGTCTCCTCTGCAGCCTGAGCATCTTTCCCGATTCACAGAAGAAGAGCCAGAGGGTCCTGGAGGTCCGGTCACCTCCCTGAGCTCACGTCTGCTAAGCCAACGTGACAGAGCTGGCCCAGACCTTCCTCAGTCCTGCGCCCATGCTCTGCGTGGCCGCGCTGTGGTCTCTGCGCTGTCCTTGAAGCCTGGAGCCTGCCCCCAGCCCTCAGGGGAGCAGAGACACGGGCAGGCCCTGTCCCCAGAGCAGAGGGAAGGGCTGCAGCTCACTATGCAGACTGCCACCTGGTGGAGCCCACCTTGCGGGAGTTCGGGGGCCTGTGGTTGCTGAATGCTGTCCCAAGAACTCTTACAGGAAAACAGGGCAGAGGGAAGTGGGGAGGGAGAGAGATGGAGAGAGACGGAGAGAGATCTCCGGGGCCCACCCCGCCCAGGGCAGGACCACGTGGGAGGGCAGGCTGCCTCAGTTCCTTCAAGATGAGCCACCGTGGCCGGGTAGATGCTGGCTTTGTTTGTTGGCTAAATGTTCTTCTTTTGTAGTGAGACTCGCCTTATTTCGGTTTTGTTGGGGATGGTGTTTTAAGCTGGTTTTATCTACATTGGAGACTTTCCTTTGGAGGTTCAAAGTACAATAAAGCGAGCCCTCCCAACCCCTCTGGCTGCTCAAAATCCTCCATTAATCCATCTATCCATCCATCCTGCTGTCTGTCCTCATCCATCCATCCATCTATGCATTCCTAAATCCATTATCCATCCATCTATCCATTTATCCATCTATCCATTCTCTATCCACCATCCATCCATCTGTCCATCCATCCATCATCCATCTGTCTATCCATCTATCATCCACCCATCACTCATCCATCTACCCATCTGTCCATCCATCCATCCATCCATCAATTCATTCATCCATCCATCCATCCATCCATCATCCATCCGTCTATCCATCAATTCATCTATCATCCATCCATCCATCCCTCTGTCCATCCATCTGTCCATCCATCCATCATCCATCCATCCATTCGTCCATCCATCCATCTATCCGTCCATCTGTCCATCTATTCATTCATCCACCCATCCGACAAGCGCACTCATTCATTCACTGACTTAACATATATCCACTGAGCACCCCACCATGTGCCAGGCCCCCTCTTGGCACCAGGATCCTGTCTACACCAGGCAGGTTGGATCCCTGCCCTTACGGGGTTGTCATTCCAGCGGGGACAGACAGGCCACCAACAAACCAACATCACCCACTCCTGCTACCGGGGCCACGCCGAGAGCCGCGGGGCCGTGAGGGGCTTGGGAGGGACGACTGTCTCGTGGAGCCCACGTGGCCAGGGAGGCCTCAGCCTCGCGACCTGCATGACAAGCAGGAGGCTCTTCCATGCAGACAATCAGCCACGCTCGGTGGTGACAATATGGTGCATCAGCATCATCAGCATTAAAGAGTCGTGGATGCTTTTTTTTCAAACCTGGAGATTTTCATAGCCAGGCTCTCTGCGGTTGCAAGGTCAGCCTTTCAAGGTGACGGGGAGGCACCTGGTCTTCGGTAACTGTCTTGAACATCAGAAGCCACGTCCGGATCTTCGAGGACCCTCACACCCTCTATTTGAGGGGTGGAGTCAGGTGCCACGGGAGGGTCCAGGGGGCACCTTCCCCAGCCCTTCACAGCTGCTGTCCCTTCTAATCCCTTCCCTTCAAGCTTCCAGCCACGCGGCCCTTGGAGATCTGGGCAACAGTTCTGGCTGTCCTTCATAAGCTGTGTGACCTTGGGCAACACACGTTGCCTCTCTGAGCCCCAGTTTCCTCATCTGAAATGGAAACTTCCCTGTGTCCTTGATTCTAAAATATCCATATCCCACACACCCTGCGTGTTTTAATGATCCTGAAGTAGGTTTCGTAATCAGCGCTTCTCAGACTTCACTGTGCACAAAAATCCCCCCGGGGGGCCCGTGAGCACGCGGATCCGGGTTCAGCGGCGCCTGTGCTTCCACCGGGTTCTCAGGTGACGCGCCTGCGCTAGTCCGGGGACCACCCTTCGAGTAGCCGGGAAGCAGTCGACGTCCACATTTCGTGTGGCTGCTGTCAAATCGAGGGGAAAAAGCTCCAGTCGATGGAATTTTCCATTTCAGTAATGCGTCGACCCTGCGTCCCGTTTGTCCCCCGTCACCCCATAAACAGGTTTGTGAGGCGCCCAGCGCACAGGCCGGCCGTGGCAAGCGTTGATAGATGTCGGCTGGCTCCTTTGGAAACCCCCAGAGCCGGCGCGGGATGTGAGGCGGCCGCTGGACTTTGAGGTCCATCTGTAATTGAACGCGGTCCCCATGAGGCCACCCACAGGAGGGGCTGGGGCTCCGCAGGCCCAGCGTGCGTCCCCCAGCCCCGGACACGTTTGATCAGGCCTGCATCCAACGACACGTTTGCAACAGACGAAAGCCAGCGCAGGGGACGGGAGCCTGTTTGGATGGGTCCCACTCATCACCCCAGCCCCACCCCTTTCTGGTTTCAAGCCACCAAAAGGGACAAGCACCTGCCAGTCCTGCCTGCTCTCAGGGGTGGGCAGGAGGAGGGGAGGCCAGGTGTCCTGGAAGGACCTGGATCTTGGAGAGGGAGAGGCTGCCAGGGAGGAGGCCGAGGAGGCAGCTAGGGTTTTATCACCCTCCAAACGCCCATCACGGGAATGGGGTCATCTAGTAAAGAGCACATTGTGATCTCAGCTGATGGGATGGTGGACCACATAGGGAATCGTGAGGACGTATTGACGGGAGCATCGAAGAGATGCAAACCAGGAGACTGATCAGCCGCCACCCAGGACTGTGTCACTTGTTTATTCTGCCCATCCATATTGGGTGCTTCTCGAGACCCAGGTGTTGTATTGAGATGCAGCCGAGTTGACGAGACAGCCTGCTTCCTGGCCGGGTGAAGTTTAAACTGCAAGCAAATAAATCACACTCCTGCAAACTGTAGCAAGAGGGCTCGCGCTCATGGCACAGGAAGTACCTTCCATTTAGGGGAGGAAGTAATGTGCAGAGTGGCCCCGACCAAGAGACCATCATGGGTGTGGCAGAGGCAGGATGTTCGAGGCCAGGCTGGGAACCACAGCCTCATTCCTCCTGGGAGTCTGAGAACGTTATGCCCTGACATGCCTATAAAAGTGGTGAGAAAGCCAGGCATGGCAGCCCACGCCGGTGATCCCAGCTCCTCGGGAGGCTGAGACAGGAGGATCGCAAGTTGGAGGCCAGCCTCAGCAACTTTAATTAGTGAGACCTGTCTCAAAATTAAAACACAGAAAAGGGCCGGGGGTGTAATTCAGTGGTAGAGTACCCCTGGGATCAATCTACAGTCTATCTACAGTCTCCTGTGATCACTTTTAAAGAGGTTTTGGGGGTAACCCCTTGCTGTTGGTTAATCAGAACTTCTGCAGGGTGCTGGCTGGGTGCAAAAGTCACCAACGCCCAGGTCCAAAATCAGTGTCATTATTAGAGCTAATATTTATTGAGCCCTGCCCTGCGCCAGGTACTATGTTAAGCACTTATAAAACATATTGTTAGCTTGTTAATTAACCCCACAGCAATCTCGTAAGATAGGCACAATTATAATTCCCCTTTCATCAGTGAAGAAATTACTGCCCAGAGAGGGTAAGTATCTTACCCAAGGTCACACAGGTCTGATCAACCCTGTGTGGTGGAAATCTAAGGGCAGGGAGGTTGGTGGGGGAACTTCCTGTCCTTTGTCAGCCTCCACCGGTCAACTCTGCAGAGGGTGACGGCTCACCCCTGCCCGGAGCTCTGGGCTGTCCTGGGCGGGAGAGGTAGAGGCAGATGCCACCTGATCACACGGCTCCGGCTTTGCAGATCAGGAGACCCGCTGCAAAAGCCTTTTCCCAGAAATTCCAGAAGAGATCTCTGAACAGGGAAGAGGCAGAATTCTTGCAATGGGACAGTGCAGCATGCTTGCCACTCCCAGGGACAGGAGCAGGGCCTTCGGTCCCTGTCAGAGGGAAGGAGTGTGTGTCAGGACCCCATGGCCTGAGCCACCTTTTCTGTCTCCTGGGTCTTCCTGCCCTGCCGCTTCTGTCTCTCTCTCACCCCAACCTCCTCCCTGCCAGTTACCTTCCTTAATCTGGCCACCCCACAGCTGCCAAGTTTACCTGTACATCATTACATCATCAGCAATAAAGAATTGAATGTGGTGACAGAGCAAGGACAAGGGCCTAGGAGCTGTATTAGTTGCCTATTGCTGCCGCCATCTGAGCCCCCTGCCTGTCCCTCTGGTCACCTTTCCTTTATTAAGAAGGATAGCAGCGCCGGGTGTGGTGGCGCACGCCTGTAATCCCAGCGACTCGGGAGGCTGAGACAGGAGGATCTCGAGTTCAAAGCCAGCCTCAGCAACTTAGTGAGGCCCTAAGCAACTCAGTGAGACCCTGTCTCTAAATAAAATACAAAACGGGGCTGCGGATGAGGCTCAGTGGTCGAGTGCCCCTGGGTTCAATCCCCAGTACCAAAAAAAAAGAAGAAGAAGAAGAAGGAGAAGGAGAAGGAGGAGGACAACACGTGGTTTGTCCTGAGTGGTTTTACAGGTCTGTCCTGCCTCCAGAAGTTTGAGGCTCAGAAAGGTTTCTTTCACTTCCATCCTCTCTTTTCCTTTTTGGTTCAAAGTGGCAGTGTTCCTGCTGATCTCATGACCTCAAAACCCTGGTGGGTTTCCTATGTATATCACGGGACCCCACTCCATCAGACAGGAGGCTCCTCCTCAGATCATCCCTGGGGCTGGTCCTGGTTCCTGCTGAGTTGGGTGAAGGAATCAGCAAGTCCCACTGGCCTTCCTTCAAACGGCCCTCTGTGTGACTGACACTGGGACTTCTAGGTCCCTCTTGGGCACTCAGAAGCTGCCTTCCAGCCACACTCTTAGCCTTCTCTCCAGAACACATGCCTTCACAGTGAACTGGCCACAGCTCCTTCTGCAATCTGGACAGGCTGGACACTCTGGACATTCACTCTCTCTCTCCTCTTACCTTTTACTATGAGCAGCAAGAAGCATCCAGGCCACACCGTGGACACTTGCTTGGAAGCTTCTTGGCTAAAATAGGAAAGTGCATTGCTGGCGAGTTCTGCTGCCTAACTGCAGCCTTTGGCCACCGGGGGACGAGAACCCCCTTTCCTGACTCTCCAAACTCAGGTTTCCCATTTCTCCTGGGTCTCTTTAGCAGCACCTTTACTGCTCCTGTGGCCACGGTGGCCTGTGTGTGCTGGCCTAGGCCTTCTCTGTGGTGACCTGGGCTTCCTCGGGTGTGCCTCCCATGTCCTTATCAGCCATCACGGGCAGGACCTTTGACACCCCATTTCCACCAACGGTCAGTTCCAGGCAATCCAGGCCTTTCCTTTTGTATGCCCCAAACTCTTCCAAAACCTGTCCACCACCCATCTCCAAAGTGCTCCCACGTTTTCGGCTCTTTGCTACGTCGGCACCCCACTCCTGGTACCAAATCCGATTTGTTTTCACTGTTGCTGTGAGAAAGTCTCACATGGTGGCTGAAAACTACACCTCGTTCTCTCCTGGCCCTGGAGGTCACAAATCTACAGTGAGTCTCATAGGGTTGACTCAGGATGCCCACAGGGCTGGCTGCACCTGGAGCTCCAGGGGACGGTCCATGCCCCGCCCTCCAGCTGCTGGAGGCAGCCTCGGCCTCCAATGGCTCCCCCCTCCAGTCACCTCCACAATCGCCTGGCCTCCTGCCCTAATGGACTCCTCCTGCTTCCCTTTTGGAAGGACCCTCCTGACGAAATTGAAACCACTCAGCTGGCATGGTGGCACACACCCATAATCCCAGAGACTCAGGAGGCTGAGGCAGGAGGATCTCAAGTTCAGGGCCAGTCTGGGCAACTTAGGGAGACCCTATCTCCAAAAAGAAAAAAAAAAAAAAAGGAAAAAGAAAAAGAAGTTAAAATTGGGCCAGTGAGATGCTCCAGATGACCTCCCCGCATCAGGCCCCAGCCGTATCCCAGGGCCCCTTCTCCACTGAAGGTCATAGTCAAGGTTCTGCACGGACCTCTTTTGGGAACCTCGATTCAGCTGGTCACAGGAGGAAATGCGCTGATTAGGTGCTGGTTACTAGGGCTGGGTGGGGGGTGGGCTGAGGGTGAGGGAGGAGAAGAGGGGCAAAGACCAGGAGGAAAGGGAGGAGAGCTGGAGGAAGGAAGGAAACCCTGCTCTCCTGATCGTGTTGGAAGCAGCTCCCGTGAGAGGAGCCAGTCGCTCAAATGAGATCTCTGTAAAATCAGAGGTGTTTGCAGAGAGGTACGGGAATGAATGGCCGCCTACGTGTGGCTGGCACTCGGATGTGAGGTCCAGTTCTTTTAATTTTATGTATTGCTTGATTTCCTTTTTCGTACAATCAGCATGTAATTATTTACATAATTTTAAAATAATACAAGTATTTTAGGTGACAAATAACCTTTTAAAAAAATTGTTTTTTAGCCAGGCGTGGTGGCGCACGCCTGTAATCCAAGCGACTTGGGAGGCTGAGTCAGGAGGATCGCGAGTTCAAAGCCAACCTCAGCAACTTAGCGAGGCCCTAAGCAACTCAGTGAGACCCTGTCTCTAAATAAAATACAAAATAGGGCTGGGATGTGGCTCAGTGGCCGAGTGTCCCTGAGTTCAATCCCCAGTACCAAAAAAAAAAATTTTTTTAATGAAAGATTAGATTCTCCATCTCAAACCTCTGCAAAAGAGGGTCTGATTGGCCCATCTCAGGTCAGCTGATCACCTGGATCCAATCAGCCTGGGCGGCACGGTCACCTCCCCAGCATGGCTGCCAGGGCCTTCCCCATCAGAGGACCAGGGAATGGGAAGTTCTCAGAGGGGGAACATCACTTACCCAGAAACACCAACTACTCCATGTTGGGGGTTTTGTTAGAGAAGATCACAGCATGATTTTGATGTACCCATGACATGGGAGGGCCTCAGCCTTTGGTCTTTGAGGGCCACTGAGATGGCCAAGATGGTGCCCAGGGGTGCAGCTGAGCCAGAGGTGGGGAAGGGTAGGAGCCTGGAGATGAGGAGCAGGGAGAAGAAAGCTGAGGAGAGATGTTGAGAGGGAAGAGGGAAAACTCCACCCTCAGAGCCAGAGAAGGGGTGGGGTGTCCCCATCGTGCCCTGAGCAAGTCCCGAGAGAGATGCGCAGTGGACCCTGGTCCTGGCCCTGACTGGGCACCAGGCTCCCTCCTGTACAGGCTCAGAGCTGGGAGGCTCAGAGGGACAGTGCCCAGTCCCACTCTACCTTGCCAGCGGGTGACCTGGACCAAGTCCTTTGGCCTCTGGGCCTCAGCTTCAAAGTGGGGACAGCAGTGCTTACTTCCCAGGGGGTCCTTGGAGGAGTCTGGCGGTGACATAAAGCACTGAGGAAAGAGGAAACACCCCCTCGGTGACTGTCCCCACCCCCATGGTTACCATGAACAACCACGGCATGCTCAGGTCTGGGGAGCAGATAGTGGGCGTCGGGGCCTCAGTGTTAATAAGGCCCCTTCTGAGTGGCCGGGACTCGGAGGCGATGGCTGCATGTGAGGACTGTCCTAGGGACTGTCCTGACCACAACATGCACCCCACAAATGCCAGCAGCCCCGTATGTCACAGAGAAGGGGCGGGGAAGGAGAAACAGGCAGGACAGCAGGAGGGAGGGCTGGGAAGGAGGGAGAGACACGCAGAGGGAGAGGAAGGAAGAAGGAAGGGCAGGGAGGGGGGTCTCGCAGAGACAGGGCGGGGCAGAGGAGAGGGACAGGTTGCTAGGGAGGCAGAAACAGGGATGGGGACAGAGGGTGACAGCGGCAGGCTCCGGTCCTCTCCCCTCCCTCTGCCCATGCTCTTCCCTCCGCACCTTTGATGCACCCCCACCCTGAAGCCCCCACCCTCAGCCACCGCCCAGGTGCCCATGCTGCCCAGTGCGTCCCCTACCTGCGCCTGGACCCTGCGCCTTGTAGCCGCCACCTTTGCAGCCATCTGTCTCTGAACCGTCCAGATCTATCGACCCCAAGTGCCATCAAGCGTGGGGACCCGTCTGCTGCCCCCGCAGCCTCGGCTGGGTCCCCCTATGGGCCCATCAGAACTATAACTGTCCTGCTGTCACCTGCTCTGTCCACCGCCCCTCCTGCTTGGGTCCAGGCGGCCGGGACCGCAAAAGGAGACTCAGAGGCGGACCCGATCCCTAAGCAAGAGCCGCCCTGCCCACCTGCCAGGGGAGAGCTGGCCGGGGTTCTGCGCAGCGCCCCGGGGCTCCGCTCCAGGCAGCGGTGGAGGGGGACGCACAGCCGGCCACCAGCCCCGCGCGTCTGTCCGCGCCCCGCTCGATACTCGGCGGACTGGATCCATCCGCGCCGGGTGATGTATGGGTCCCTCAAGGCGCCGCTGGAGTGGATCCTGGGCCACCTCCTCCTCCTCCTTGCCCGGGCCACCCTGGCAGGAGGGAGCGTGTCAATCCAGCCAAACAGCGTCCCCGTCAGGGGAGGGCAGTGTCCCCCGGGTCCTCCCCTGGCCGCTGGGCCGTGCCACACGCAGGGGGCCGTGCAGGTCAGCCCAGGAAACACGCGCACCGACCGCTGCCGGGCTCTGCTGCGTGTGGGATCCAGGGATCACCTGGACACGACGCGGCAGTTTGGAGAGGAAGACAGGGTGTGTCCCAAAGCCAATAAGGACGACGGCAGAGCGAGGAGAGGGTCCCCTCGTCTGCATCACCGTTTGCACACGCTTCACGTGCTCAGTAGGAATGGCCCCGGTGACTTCTGGACTTTCCCATGGAGCGCTGGGGAGGATGGCCTGGGCCAGCGTCGGGCGCGGAGCCTGGCGGGCCTCCAGCAGTGAGAACCCCCAGCTGGAGACAGGTGGTCACTTGCACGTCCCCGCCCGACCCTGGGCACATGCTTCCTGCCATTTGCTTGCGTTTCCTCACCGGCAAAATAGGCAGAAGCCAGGAAGCCCGGACTGGGTCCAGCTGACCAGTGCGCAAAGCTGCCCACCTGCGCCCTGGTCGCCGCAGAAGTGCAAGCTCTTCCCTGGGCCGGCAGCTCCCACCCGGATTCTCGCAAGGGTGGCAGTTCTTGCTTTCTGCCTGGGAAGTGGCACAGAGCATCCTCCTCCTGGGGGGGAATGAAAGAGGATCCAGACGCCAGCCCCCGGGGTGGTGCTTAGCAGGCACTCCGAGTGGCTCGGTGACCGAGGCAGGTGTCACTCATTTCTGTAACCCGAACCTAGCGTTGGAGTAATCAAGGTGGTGGCTTCCCTGACCTCCAGAGGAGGTTCATCAGGATGCGTTTCAGGGAAACAAATGTGTGTCACCTGCTGTAACGACCTGAAAAGAAGGCACATCCACCCCCCTCAGCCCCATCTGTGTCTCCTCTTGGGGTGGGGGGGCTTCTGCCCCTGGCCAGCCTCCTCCCTTATGGCCATTTCCTAGGGCTTCCATAACAAAACCCCACAAACTGGGTAGCCTAGAGTAACAGAAATGTACGCTCTCACGATTCTGGGGACACAAGTCCCAAGTCAGTGTATCAGTGTACTGTCTCCTTCTGGAGGCTCTGAGGGAAAATCTATTCTCTGCTGTTTCCAATCTCATTTATTATTTCCTGCTTTCTTCCTTTCTCTTCATTTCTGTGTTCATTAAGATTCAATCCGTCTCATGTTGAAAGGTATTTATAGGCTCAAGTAAGTGCAAAGTCCAAAGGCTGGCTTCAGGTACGGCTGGATCCAGGGGCTCAACAGATCTTTACAGACATCCGTTCTCTCACCACCTCTCAGCTCTGCTCTCCTCTGATTGGCTCCACGCTCAGGCAGGATCTGCTGCCGTGGCTGCACAGACGGCTACTATTACCAGCTCGGTTAGCCAGCAGAAGGCACCTGTTTCAGAACAGCTCCAGGCAAAGCCCCGCATGTCCCTCATGGGTCTGGCTGGAGTCACAGGCCCCACACTGCACACCCTCTGTGGGTCGGGTTGTCCAGGCCTGGGCTCTGCATTCACTCAGGACCTGTGGCTGGGGTGGGGAATCCTTCCTTCCAGCCTCTGGGACCAGGAGCCACAGTGCTCGGGAGCCACCTAGAGATGCAGGGGACCAGCTGGGCAGCGAGCCCCTGCCCCAGATGAAAGCAACCAGGCTCTGCAGCTCCGGGCCAGGGCGACTGGAACCATGAACCCAGTGGTACAGTCATTTCACGGGGCCTCTGTGTGGAACCACCACGTTGCGCCTCCAGAATACACATGCTCTTCGGCGTTCAGTTAAATAAGACAACGGAGAAGGAAGTCCCCACTCCCCAGGTCCTCCAGGAGCTGCCTGAGTCCTGCAGGCAACAGCTGAGGCCCCGTGGGCCTGGGAGCTCCCCCTGTCGCCCTCCTGGCCCCGGGAGGGTCCACTCCACCAAGCAGGCTCGCTTCCCTCTGCAGGGCTGTGGAACGCCAGTCCCGGGGGCCTCCCGCGCCCTCCCTCCCACCCTTGAGGGTCCAGGCTAAACGTCTCCGGTCACCCCAGCAGGGCAGCCCCTCGCCTCTGTTCCCATGGTCAGCACGGGCCTCCCCTGTCTACTCACCAGTCTGTCATGGCCTGTCCCCCTTTCCTTGCAGAATGCACAACCCAGGTCACACAGCCCCCCTTACCTGTCTATCCAGAGCTGACCCCCAGTCCTGGGCACGGAACCCACTGTAGGCGGCCAGTGACACTGACCAGGGACCCGCCACCTCGCTCTGCAGAAGCAGGCTGAGCAGGGGCGAGCGATCTGCCTGAGTCTGCCTGGCCAGCCCTGCTGACCGCAAGGCCCAGGCCTCGAGCTTACATGTTTTCCCGTGTCCACAGAATGGGGACAGGGACGGCTCCCGGGGGGTTCAGACCAGGAAGGCATGGAGCCTAGAGATGCCCTTCCAGCTGCGTGGGGACCCACATTGGAACCCGGGAGCCTTGGACCCCTCGCCCGCGGTGCCCGAGGAGCCGGTAGAGCCCGTCACAGCATGGCTTACGACACCCACTCAGACATGCCCCGGTCAAATCAAGTTTCTCCCAAATCATAAAACCCTAGAATTTCGGAGCTGGCAGCCACCGGGGCCCTTCCACCCGGAGGTGCCAGGCCTGGCTGAGCAGCGGGAGCTGGGGAGGGCGTCCAGACGCAGCTTCCCGGGGCTGCTGGCCGCCTGTGCCAAGTGGATTCTGGGAAGCAGAGTGAGGGGGGCCAGGAGGGCAACGGGCCCTGGGAAGAGAGAGGCCAGGGGTGCTGTGGGCCCAGTGCCCATCGGACAGACCTCTGCCGGCACACAGGAGTGCTGAGCCGGGCTGCAGTGGCCGAGGCCTGGAGCTGCGGCCTTGCGCACAGGTCAGATGCTGCCAAGGAAGGCCTTGTCCCACCCCCACTGTCACAGCATCCTGGGGCCACCCTGGGGAGTCCAGGACCTGCAGAGGTAAACACGGATATCTGGAGTCGTCCCCGACCCCAGCCTTGCACGGGGGGCGGGATGCTAGGCCTGGTTCCACAGCCCTGGAGGGACCTGGGGTTGGTCTCTGGCAAGTTCCCCACGTGTATCCGTCAGTCAGCAGGACGCGGTCCAGGGAGGCCCCTTCCCTGCCCAGCGCTGCATCCCCTTTGGTGGGTTCGGTCAGGAGATGCAGGAGGAGGCAGGTGGCCCAGGCTCCCACACGCCACCTGAAGATGCTTCAGGACACGGTTCTCAAGCAGGGACAGCTGTGTCCCCAGGAGACACTCGGTGGTGTCTGGAGACATTCTGGTTGTCACAGTGGAGGCCGATGTGCCACTGTCATCCAGTGGGTGGGGCCAGGGCACAGGACAGCCCACCACAAAGAATCACCGGCCCATCTGGGAGGCCCAGCTGGGAAACGCGGCTCCGTGAGTCTCCAGGACGCAGGGATGGAATCTGGCAGGTGTGTGGAGCGTTTTGATAACGGGTTTCCCGACTTGGGCTGTGACCCAGACTAGGCTGGGACCCTCTGTCCTCCAGTGCTGGCCTGAAGGGGCCATCTGCCCCCAAAGGTGCTGCTCTCGTCTTCCCCAGCCTCCGAGCTAGCTGTTCCCTGCCTGGGACGCTCCGTGCACCACAGCCAGCCTTGCTGTGCGCCCGCCTGGCGCTCAGTCCTCTCCAGGATTTCCACACTTAATCTGCTCAAACACCACCCTCTGAAGCAGGCCTGGTCATTGTCCCTAATTTAGAGATGAGGGGACAGGAGCACAGAAGGGGCGTGTGACTTGCCCAGGGTCACACAGGGAACAAGAGCGCCAGGAGCCCAGCCTGGAGGGCAGGGGAGGAACAGTGCACCGTCCTGCCTCTTCCAAGCCGGCCTGCCCTTGTCCCTGGGCTGGTCTGGGTCCCCTGCCAGGCCCTGGGTTCTGGGCCTGCAGGGACTTTGTGCCTGGCCCGGCTCCTGACTCAGAGATGGCCTTCTGGAAACCCACCCGGGAGTCAGGATTGAAGGTCGGGCTCCTGGGCCTCGCTGGAGTGTGAGGGGAGATGGACCCGTGGAAGTCTGCCCTCAGTGTGGCGGAAGTCACAGACACCGTGAGTGTGATTGTGACGTGACGTCTCACAGTTCCGGAGGCAGGAAGTGCGAGATCAAGGTGTCGTCAGGACCACGTGCCCTCTGACAGCTCTGGGGACAGTGCTCCCTGTCTCTTCCAGCTTCTGGTGCCCCTCAACCCTCTGCCCCACCGGCACCGACTTCTCCCTCGTCTGGTGTCCCCTCCGTTTCTCCTTACAAGGACCCTCATCATTGGATGCAGGGACCACCTACTCCCAGGATGATCTCATCTTGGAATCCTTAATTACATCTGCAAAGACCCTATATCCAGATGAGGTCGCCTTCCAGGTCCCAGGGGTGAGGACACAGATGTATCTTTGGGGGCCTCCAGCCAACCACGATAGTGGGGGAGTTGAAAACCCTACCCAGGACACTGGTGCCAGGACCCACTCTGCTCCTTCAGCTCCCACCCCCACTTCTCTGAACTCATTGGTGACTTTTCCCTGACCATCTTAGTTGATCCCCGGCCCAGCCCAGCTCTGCCCCCAGGGGACGGAGGCTAGGAGAGTGGAGTCTTCCCATAACCTCAACTTCCCAACCTCACCCTGCCTCTCACCCATGATGGGAGCTCATCCATACGGCTTCTGATGCCTTATCCACAGAAGATGCGGATTTACAAAGGTTGGGGGTGAACTCCAGGATTCACCCTTTTTCTTTCATGTTCCCAGAGGTCTGGGAGCATGAGTTGGTCCCCATTGCTGTGTAAGAAATGCCTGCGACCCTCAGTGGCTGAAAACACCCATTGAATTCTGTTCAGGGTTTTGTGGGTCCGGAATCTTGGAAGTGCCCGGGGGGCACGGCTCCCCCGTGGGGGTCTCTCATGCCGTGGTGGTCATGGGCTGAGGCTTGGCAGGGCTGGCTCTCTGCTGTGCCGCTGAGAACCTCTACCCATGGCCTCATCAGCGCGGTGACTCTGGGTCACTGAACTTCCCAGACGGGTGCTCAGGGACCCCGGCTGAGGCCACACAGCATCACCTACTCCACATCCGTGGCGATGACAGTCGTGAGCCCACCCAGATTCAAGGAGGAGACGGAGCTGCACCCCCAATGGGAGGAAAGTCAAAGAACCTGCGATCATTTTTTTCAAACCGACTCCAGACAGACCCATGTCCCCCCGGAGAGGCCCTCTTTCATCTGGCTGAGTGTCCCCTGGCCAGGTTCTTTCAAGATGGAAATCCTCCTGGAGAGTGGAGCTCAAATCCTGTGCAAAGACCTCCCTCCTGTCCTGCCCTGTCCCACCTGATCCCCACCCCAACCTGATTAGAGAAATGTCCTTCAGTCACCAGGGATGGGGCAGAAAGAAGAGAGGCTTCTCTGCCGGCCCGACCCTCCCCCCAGTCCCACCCACGCCGCCTGCCACGGCCTGAATGTCCCCGTTCCAATGCTGAAATCCTAACCTCTACTGGGACGGCATCAGGAGGCAGGGACTTGGGGGAGACGAGGTCATGAGGGTAAGACTGTCCCAGAGCCCCTTGTCCATCACCAGACACCGAATCTGCTGGCAGCTTGGCCTTGAGCTTCCCAGCCGATCATCCCCCCTGGCCCTGAGGGCCTTGGAAACTGCTAGTTGTGGTGCTGATCGTCTCGCTGGTGAGTTCTGTGTCTCGGTGACAGTACCCAGGTGACGGAACCCAAGCCACAGAGGCCCGTCCCCCAGGTGGACCGTGCTTTGAGACAGCAAGCTCAGCCACCAAGGCCAGGCGGCAGCCACCTCACCTGTCGGAGGGTCTGAATGAACCCCGGGGTGCAGCGGCCCACAGCCCAGGGGCTAAGTCCCAGTTCTGCCACTCACTGGTTCTGTGACCTTGGGCAAGAGACCGCCCCTCTCTGAGTTTCAGTATTTTCACTTGTAAGTTGGGGACCCGAATGGGTGCCTACCTCAAAGGGCCATCATGAGCCTCGGGTGCACGAGTGTGACACACAGCAGGTCTTAATGACTGTTGGCTGCCATCGGCCCTGTGGTGGGCAGGCCGCAGGAGTGGCCAGGGCATGGGGGGTTCCTCTCTCCGAGAAGCGGGAGGCTATTTTCCCAGGCTTGACTCTGGCCTGGGCTTGTGTCACACTTCATCTCTTAGAGGACAGGGGACATGATGTTGTCCCTGCTCTGAGTCACAACCCTAAGTGTCCTTGCAGCTTCTGATGCCCATGGGTGGAGAAGCCCGAGCTGGCCTTGGGGAAGGGTCCATGGCCCATCTCCTGTGACCCCCCGTCAGCCAGCCCACGGCCAGGCGTGTGAGCGAGGCTGGGATCAGCCAGCCAGCCCAGCCAGGCCCACCGGGCCAGCTCCCCAGAGCCTCACCGGCCGACTCACAGGGTCATGAACAAAATCAGCGGTGGCTATTTCCATCCCTAAATTTTGAGTGACTTGTAATGCAATAAACACCCACTGACCCTAACCTCCCGTGGCTCGGGCACGATCCCATGGTCCCGGCTGAGCACGTGAGCTAGGTTCAATGACGCCTCCCGCAGCAGCCACATCCTGACCCCCAGGACCTGTGAATCCATCACCCGAGTGGCAGGGACTTTGCAGATGTGATCGAGAACCTTGAGCTCGGCGACTGTCTCAGATTCTCTGAGTGCGTCTAATCACACTTACAAGAGGAAGTCAGAGTCAGAGAAAGGAGACTTGGGGACAGAAGCAGAGAGATCAGAAGATGCTGCCCTCACTGCTGCTGGGAGAATGGAGGCCGGGACCAGGAGCTGAGGGATGTGGGCAGCCTCCGCAGCTGGAGAAGGCACGGAAGGGACTCTCCCCGGAACCTCCACGGGGCGCCCGCCCTGGCAATGCCTTGACCTGAGGACTTCTGAGCTCCAAACTGCAAGAGCATCAGTGCATGTTGTGCTCAGCCACTAAACCTGGGGCCGTGTGTTACAGCGTCAGGAAGAGACCCATACAGCTTGCAGGTCTCCACCCGGGATGAGAAGCAAGCTGGGAAGCCTTCCCCTGTGACAGAGGACCCTACTGTGACAAGTGGGAGGAGTTTGAGTGAAACTGTTGATCCTAATAATAATCACGAATAATCTCTTAACAGGGGCCAAGTGCCTCTGGCTAACGATGTCATAAATGCCATTTCATGTCACCTTCACAAAAGGCAGCAGAGAAAGTGCCATTTCATCCCCATTTCATAGACAGGGAAACTGAGGCTCAGAGAACCTGCCGAGCCGCACCACCAGACCCTGGCAGGGCCGAGACTCACAACCCAGTCTGTGTGGTCCCCAACCACGGATGCCACTCGGACTTTCCCAGGCTCAGCTGCTGCAGACGGCACCCCCTCTTCCCTCCCCGTCTCTGTCTCGCTCCTTTCCCAGGGGCCCCCAGCCCGCTCCTCTTTCTCCCCAGCCTTCAACAAAAGCCGCCCCCTCTCCCTCCCTCGGCCATCTCATCCTGCACAGATAGGCTGGCGTTTTTGAAAGGAACTTCATTTCCTTTTGGCTTCCCCTCAGCTCTGCAGCGAAGAAAATAGAAATGGCAAAAACACAGACAAGTTCTCAGCCTGCGGATTTCTGATCCCGAGAATTCCCTCCAGCCAGGACGGGCTGGCACTGCGGCTGGCACCGTGCCTGGCTTCCCCTCCTCCAGCCCCAGGCCCCACCTGCTGGGCGGCATCTTCTCTCCCATCCTTGGGAGGGATTTACCTACAATTAACAGCACGTGAGGATCTCACGCCTGTGCTTTTCCCGCGGCCCCCTTCACGTGTGAAAGCACCCCCGTTTTCTTTAGGGGACCCACAGTCCACCCCCTCTAGACCTCATGGCCTTAATGAGGCTGGTCCCGTCCCCGGTTCCTGGGACAGGAAGTGGCCCAAGGCAGCCCAGTGAGAGCCCTACATCCCTCTCTCCGTGGTGACTGGTTCAGGCCAAGGCAAGTGACACAAGATGAACCAATCAGAGCTAAGGAGCAAGCATCCTTTTTGCTGGCGCTACTGGGTAAAGGCCACTCTCATTTTTTGCTGTGGTTAAAGCCATCTGGGGGCCATCTTTGCCAATGCATGAGGAGAGGCTGCCTGAGGATGATGCCAACACAGGAACGCACTGCTGAGATCTCAAAAGAGAGGAATCCTTGATTGGCTTTGCTTGAGAGCCTGGATCCAGCTGTACCTGAAGTCCTAGACATGACAATGAACTTTTCAATCGATGAGAAAATGGTTTTTTTGCTTAAACTACTTTGCTCCAGGTGCCTCTCACACTTAGCTCCACCAACGTAACAGCTGACATTGATTGAGCACTGTCTAGGTTTGGATCCCTTGAAAGCAGAGCCTGGGACAAGGCTGGGTGTAGGTACCTTATTTGACAGGTGACTGAGCAGGAGGCAGGCAAGGAGGAAAGGCGAGGTAAAGGCTCAAGTGCTTCAGTGGAGACTTGAAGTCCATAGAACCTGCCGAGTGTGGAGAATGTCTTCCAGAATTGTCCACTGAATACCGGGAGGCTGCGTTGCTATCCACTGACACAGGCCCGCCACTGCTTAAAGGAGTGACCCAAGGGGCGGGGTGGCAGGTGGGACAGAGCCCCTGACGCTGAGTCTTAATCCTGGAGACACGTTAGCCACAGGGCAAATGGGAATCCAGCTGCAGCTGGAGCTCACGTTGCTAACAGCTGGCCTCCAATTAGGGAGGCCATCCCAGATTCCCAGTGGGTCTCTCAAGTGGGAGAGACAGAGGCAGAAGAAGGGAGTCCAGAGGTGGCAATGGGAGAGGGGCTGCTGGCTTTGACACTGAGGACGGAATCAGGAGGAGGAAGGTGGGCAGCTTCCGGAAGCTGGGAAAGGCCAGGACAGGAGGCTCCCCTCAGCCTCCAGAACCAGCTCGGCTCTTAGCCTGGCGAGACCGCACCCGAGTTCTGACCTCTGGCACTGTGAGGTCATCAACGCAGGTCATTTCAAGCCACCAGGCGCATGGCGATTTGATGGGGAAGCCACAGGAAACTTACAAAGCCACTGCTCTACCTGCCTGGGCCACCCTGTGTGCAGTTGAGCCGGCCATCAGACAGCTGGGGACAGGGAGAGGAAAGACACCCTGTGCACACTGGGCCACCAGGGACCCCCAGCTTCTGTGTGCAGACCACTCTCAGCTGTGACTTCATTAGGGGTGGCGTGGGGAGGTGGCAGGGAGACCCAGCAGCAGCTGTAAGACACTTGGGAAAGGAGCTTTGGGGGAATGTCGCTTACAGGATCCAAATTCTCCCCTCCACCCTGACCACCCGGCACTGGCCTCTTCCCTTGGGTCTTCTTGTTACTGACGGTGCCTGCAAGCATACAGATGCCTCCATTTATTGAGCACCTACTACATGCAAAGGTGCAAGTCCATCATCTCAAATAGCCACCCGTGTCTACCACCCAATCTTGGTTCCCAGTTCATTCTTCTAATCACGTTAGCTCTTCTTCCTGGACTCATTATACATGTATTGAGCACTTGCTGTGTGCCTGAGGATATCTATGTTGTTTGCTCCGACCCTGTGGTTACCCGCAAACCCAGCCCCCAACACCGTGATGACAGAGGTGTGAGGTCTCTAAACCATGTGAGCGGATGACTAGCACCTTCAGGATCCTGGAGGCTGTTTGCAGAGTTTGAAAGTTCAAGCGCCCACAGTGGCCAGGCAGGAGCCGGGCACAGGCAAAAGTGGTGTGAGACAGAAGGGAGCGGTGGGGACTGTGGCCAACTTGAGAACTCACACTCTGCCTAAAGGAGTGACTGCTGGGCGTTTGCAGCAGGTGGTTGACATGAAACACAAGTCCAGCCTGTCTAGCTTTTCTATTTTTTAAAAAAGAACTCTGAAATTAACTATGTCTGTGAAGTGCCCCAATTTTTTAATGTTGGTGGCTAAATTCCCTGAAAAATAAAAATTGAGCAGGGAGGACAGCTCGTTGCCGCAGACTGAGCTGACTCAGGCTTCCCGTTCCACAGTGGGGGACCTGAGGCAGTGCGGTGAGGAGGTCTGCCTGGGATGTAGGCGGACGCTCAGCCCAGCCCATTTTCCTGGGGATGGGAAGCCGGGGTCCTGTTCTCCAGGGTCACTAAGACCTGCCTTGGAGCTGCCAGCAGGGACTTCCCTGGGGGCAGCCACAGCAGGAGGCGGCGGGGCAGTGCCAGGTGCATCTTGGGGACCATATTCCTGGGGTGCTTTTGAGAGGGTGGGGAATAATTTGGGGGTGCGGATGCAGGGCCCTGATGCCCCCTTCCACCTCTGCCTCTGCGTCTCTTGGCTCTCCTGCTCCAGCGCTCGTTCTCTCTCTGTCTTTCTGGAACACCCTGATCTGGACTCCTTCTTTCTCTGGGTCTCTGACTTCCTTTGTTCCTCCTCCTGCAGGCTCTTGGCCTGGGTCTTGTCTTCCTGGCTCCGATCCCTCTGCCCCTGCAGCCCCCTCTCTCCCCAATCTCTCCCGACCTCTCTCCCATCCTTTCACCCCCTCCTGTCTCTCCCTGTCTCTCCTGTCTCTGCCTGTCTCTGACACTCTCCCTTCCTCCCCGCCCACGCGCGGTCCCCACAGGCCTCTCCTCTCTTGCCCTCTGAGTCCCTCCGGCCACCACAGAAAGGTTACTATAAACGGGAACGAAGCCGAGGGCAAAAGTAATCAACCCGGGGCGCCCCGCGCCCGCTGTCCCCAGGCCGCCTCAGGCCCGGCGCGCCCCCTCCCCCGCCCCGCGCCCCTCCCTCCCCCCCAGGTCCCCTCGCTGACAAAAGGCCTATCTTCTCTCTGCCTAAATGATTTAAATTCTAATCAAACATCATTTATAGTACATCTCGGAGCCGTCTCCTGGGAGCTGCTCCCACATGAGACGTTGCCATGGCAACCGGGGGGTCTTGCTTCAGAAATGTCAGATTGTATTATTGTCTTCACACTTCCCTGATAACCTGGTGTCTCTCCCGCTCTCTCTCCCGCTCCCTCGCTCACACCACCATCCCCGGGATGGATTCCTCCTGCCTCTCTCCCCTCTCGTCGCCTGGCCCTCCATCGGGGTCCCAGGACCCTTCCCAGGACCCCCGGCCGCCTCCAGCCCCCCGGGGAAACGGCCGTGGGTTTCGTCCCCACCTTTCGCCCCTCGCGGGCGTCTGGCCCTGGGGCCTCCTGCCTGGGGAAAAGGGTCACCCCCCTGCCACCGCGTGTCTTCCGCAGACACGCTCCCCCCAGGGCTGCGCCCGAGTGTTCTAGTGTCATTTTATTTTGCTAGATATGAAAATGAGACATAGATTTTTCCCGGCGATGCGCGTGTGAAGTTCTAATCTGGCTTTTCAGAATTTTTTTTTTTTCCCTTTTCGGGGAGGGGGGAGCCGTGGGAGACGCGGGTCCTGACAGGGGGAGGCAGACGGAGAGCCCAGCGCGGGCCCAAGGCGCGGCGGGGCGCGTGCGCTCCTGCGTGCGTGTGCGCCCCCATGCGCCCCTGCCGGTGCGGACGCACGCGTGTGCACGTGTGCATGAGTGTGCCCGTGCCTGCTCACGTGTGTGCGTGTGCTGGGGTAGGCGCCCCTAACAGACTGCCCTGACCATCCGGGCACCTCCTGTCCTCGGGAGTCCTTCCTAAACCCAAAGGGCATTTTCGCTGTGATGGCCACATTCAGGTCCAAGTCTTCACCTCCCTGCTGCTGAGACACCATAGCCCTGCAGACAGCCCAGAGAGGAGATCTTCATCCAGCCACCTCCCCATTCCACAGTTGCACAAACCGAGGCCAGCAGGCTCTTGTTGGAGAGCAGTAAGGCTCATAGTGTGCCAGCCACTGCCCAAGGCACACAAGGATTATGTCGCTGAATCCTCAAAACCACAGGGGCAGAATTATCATTGTCCCTATTTTGAAGATGAGGAAACTGAGTCAGAGGGGCAGCCCAAGTCTGCAGGACGAGTAAACAGGAGAGGTAGGATTTGAACCAAGGACCCCGTGACCCCAAAGTTCACCTTTTCCATTCTCTTGCCCTCAAGCCCTGAGTAGATGGGGGTGGAGTAGCATTTGTCACTGATACTCAGAGGGTCATATCACAGGAGGCAGGAGCAGTAGTGTGAGGTGGAGGACCAGGGGTCCAGCCACCGAACAGCTACATTCAAAGTGTCCCAGCCTCAGGGCCTGTCAGAGACTCATAAAGGGCAGGGATGACTGAGTGACTGGCAGTTTCCACTATGTGATGAGGAGCCAGGAGGCTCAGTTGAAATCCCAGCTCTGCCCTCACTGGCTGGGTAACCCTGGAATCCTTGCCTGATTCCTGGACCCTCAATTTCCCTGTCTATAAAACGGGGATCAAAATCGATCCTAGCCCACGGTGTGGAGGCAAGGGTTCCTGGAGTGCGTCACCACGGAGGCCCCAGGCACCAGGTGCAGGGGCAGCCCTGGGCGAGGCTCCTGTGCTGGACCACCCTGCAGGCGGAGCGCTGGAGCCCCTTCCTCACCACGCTGTTCCTTTCTTTCCAGCTGCTGCATCTGTGCAGGGACCATCGCCCCGAGGAATCCCTGACACTGTCACCCCTGGCCCTCAGGCATGTGGGGTCACGTCCTTCAGAGATTCCTGTGTTGCCTCTTTCCCTCTTTCTTTTGCCAATCTCCCCAGCAAGTGGGCCAGGAAGCTGGGGCGCTGCGAGGGCGGGAAGGGGCTTTCTGCAGGGGGGGGGCAGGGGCTGGGGATCCCTAATACCTTCTAACCAGGGACCCCACATTTCCATTATTCCTTGCCTCTCAAGCCGCATGTACTGTACCAACCAGGTCCTGATCCCGACTGAGACCAGCCAGACGCCGAGAAAGACAGCGCGGGCTCTCTGGTCACCCTCTGTCTCCCTGGGACTGGCTGTTTCTCTGTGTCCCTCGCTGTCCCCCTGGTTCTCTCTGGTCACCGACTCCCAGGGCCTGCCTCTGCATCTCTCTCTGGGCATTCGACTGAATATGGAAACGAGAGACAGAGAGCAGGCGACCCGGGGTCCCGGGCCCAGCCAGCGCGTCGGGGGCACGCGGCCGCCGGCCTGCCCGCTGTTTGTCCAGCGCCCAGCGATCGATCGCGCCGCCCGCGCCGCCTCTGATAAATCCCGGCCGCGGTAATGAACCTCCCCGCACCCGGCGCGCAAAGCACACAGCAGCCCTGGCCCCAGCGGTTAATATTTAACTGAATAAGGGCCATAAATATGGAAAATGGGACTTTTAATTAAATAAGCAGCTTTTAAAAGGGCCCTTGGGCGGGAGAGGCTTTTGTTTAAATATGATTGATTTGACATGTCCTTTCGCTCTCCCGGCTCCCTTCCCACGTTAACTCTTGGCCCCGGCCCGGGAGCGAGTGGGCGAGGCCAGGCCCGTCCCGCTGGAGGAGGGGCGCCTTGCGAGGACGCTAAGGGGCGCCCAGGGGCTGGGCCTGGAAACCCTGCAGGGGGCCTTCCTCAGGGATACCCCCTGAGGTCGCCCGAGCGCAGAGTATCTCCTCCTTGGAAGGCATGGTGACATGCCTCCCGATCTCGTGGTTGGGGCCCCTGCGGAACCGTGCCACCCTGCTGCCTGTCCAGCCGCGACCTGTTCCCTCTGCGCTCGGTTTCCTCATCTGTAACATGGGCATCGTGGCAGGACTGGTTTCATAGGGCTGCATTCCGGTCGGATGCGCCCCCACCCAGTGTTCTTCCCTTTGCAGTTTTGCCAGGAGGGCTGGAGGCTGCGATCACAGAGGTCACAGAGGCAGCTCGGAGGGACATTGCTGACCTCGAGTCTTGGCCCAGCAGAGCATGGAGCTGGTTCTGCCCAGACCCGTGCACAGGCCACCGAGCTCCTCTGAGGAGTCTGGGGCTCTCCCAGCCAGCAGGGAAGGAGACTTCCGTCCACCATCAGGAGGGCCTCCACGCTGGTGGCCTTTAACTTTCAAGACTTTTCAAAATAAGAGAGAAACCAGATTGTTGCGGATTTAATATTTATGAAGCACTTTCTCCGTTCATGATTCCGTGCACGCCTGACCTGGGAGTCCTAGCGTCCTGCCCGCTGCCTGGGTGAGAAGCCTGATGCTCGGAGGGGCCAAGTCATCAGCCTGCTGTTGCCCAGCTAGGGAGCGGGAGGGCTATGTTGGAGCTGTGTCTGAAGCCCCACACAGGGCTGGCCTGCCCAGGCCCTGGACCTGTCTGGTCTCCTCTGGGTTCCTGTGAAAGGAGGCTAAAGTCATCTCCCTGGATGTGTCTTCCATCTTCCGTCACCTCAGGGGAGGAGAAGCCTCCTAATTCGGCAAGAACCAACCCCCAGAGTGCATTTCTTCCTACAGGCCGCCTCTCCCGGGAAGCCTTCCCAGGTGCCTCCTGCCCTATCTGGTGCATCCCTTCCCCAACTCTGCAGCCCTGGCGGGGCGGATGGAGCTTGTCATCCTTCATGTCATTCCCTGCATCGGCTCCTCTGTCCACTCGCTCACACCCCTGATGACCACTTAGGGATGACCTATTCTCTTGCCCCAATTTGAAGGTCAACTTTCTTTTCCTTTTTAACATGCTGATTACCTGTGGAACACCCACTCTATTTGCTAGAAACACTGTGACTAACCAAATAGATGGCACCTTTTACACCAATGGCCTTTCCAGTGGCATTTCCCGACTGTGGAGATGAGCGTTTGTGACCAGCCCACGTGTGCCTGGAGCTGGGAGGGCTGAGGTAAGTCTGCGGGACTGCTCGCCACCTCCTGGGGGCCTCCCGTCTTGCACAGGTCATATTTCAAATGCACCCCTTTTTCTAATTCTGGAAATATCCAATTCTGACTCATTCCCTCTTTTACAGTTTGACTCAAGCCTCCGATGACTCGTGGCTCTGCGTCCCTCTCCGTGTGGGAATGGGAGACGCTGGCGAAGGCAGTGTTCAGAGGGACGGAGTCCTCACACTCTACCAGGTGCTGTTCTGAGGATTAATCCTCCCTCAGTAAACCAAGTGCCAGAGTGATCAACCCCAGCTGGAAGACGAGAACCTGAGACCCAGAGACGTGAAGGAACTGACTCGAAGTCACACAGCCAGTGTCAGAGCCAGTCACGTCCAGGCAGCCTGGCTCCAGACTTTGCTCTTTGGACCCTTCCTTCAGCCGGGGTCACATAACACAGCTTCAGCTGGGGGTCAGTGCAGGGCCCCTGGCCTCACCACCCATTGGCAAAAGCCCCAAAGGAGGAGCCTCCAGGGGAAAACAGAGGAGGCCGTCCCCCAGCGGGGCCATAGCCACAGGGGTCACCTGAAGAGCCCGGGGAGAGCCAAGAGCTCCGGTGGAGGCAAACCCACCTTCGCCTTCGGAGGCGTATCCAGGGCCATTCCCAGCGCCAGGCCAGGGCTGTTCCCTGTTCACGCCCCTCCTCCCGGTCAGCTGGTGGGCTGCGGACCGGTCAGCATGACTCTCCCTCGCTGCATCTGTTGCCATGGCAACTGCTCCCAGGCATCGCCCGGCTCTGGGTCTGTCTCCTGAGCTCAGTGTCAGGGGCAGGCAGGGCTCAGGCTGGCACTGGTTTGGGGAGGACACGAGAGGTTGAGGCCACCAGTTCCAGTTGGGGAGGTGACAGGGTCCCTAGACTTACTCCTCATGAGCCCAGAGCTCTGAGGTCGAAACTGAGCTGAGTACGTTCAGGAAGACACCCCCCCACCCTGGGCCTGAGGAGCCCCTCTGTCCACCTCAGGTCCCTCTGCCAGTCCCCTTCCTGCCTCTCACAGCCCGGCTCCCGCCTGGGCGTCCCTCCACTCAGAGGCTGGCTGCCTGCCCCTGGCCACCCCACCAGGCCCCGGAAACGCGGAAGTCAAGGAGGCAGGGGGCGGAGGTCAGGGCGAGGAGCGCCTTGGTGTCAAAGGAGATTAGAGCTGGCTCTCAGAGCCCAGGGCTGGCGGGATCAGCCTGTGATCCCAAGTGAGGTGGGGTCAGAGGTCGCCAGCTGGCTCCTTTGTGTGTCAATATTAACACAAGAGCCACCTAATTGGGGTGGGTCAGGCAGCGGCCCAACCAGGACACGGCCTGGAGAGGGGGCTGAGGGTCCCTCACGCCGAGGGCCGGGTGCTTGACAGCCGTCTCCCTGCCGATGACACTGATGCACGAGCGGACACCAGCGCCCGGGGATCGTGGCCTGGCTGCTGGCACCTGATTCATTAGGAGGCTCAGCCCTCGGGCTCCCCGGGAGCTGGAGCCTGTTCACCTCATCCTGCGGCAGGAGCACCAGCCACAAAATGGGAATCGGGGTGGCTGTCAGGGGCACGTGGCTCGTGGAGGGGTGGGGCCTTGGACTCAGTCTGTCTCCTCCCAGCGCTGGGAATGGAGATGACCATCTGTTTTATTCATGAGGAAAGCAAGACTCAGAGAGGGCTCCAACCTGTCGAAAGCCACACAGCACCTCAGTGCAGAGCTGAGCTATAAATGCGGGCGGGTCTGCCGCAGACCCCGCTACAGCACGATGTCTCTGTATCTCCAAGCTGGCCCCCTCCAGGGGTTCCTTGAAGGCCCCTTCTCTGGTGTATCACTGGTCCTGTCTTTCTGGACCCAAAGAACAATGACCTTTCCCTCTCTAATGGACACAGAGCTGCCATCTGCCATCTGCATGGCTCAGAATGACCCCTCAGAGACTGGATTTTGGCTCAAATGAACCTGGACACTCATCAGAATCCTACCACAATAGTCTAAGTCTGAAATGTCCCCCAAAGGCCCATGTGGCTAAGATTGGCCCCCAGACCCTGGCACTATTGGCAGGTGGTGGAACCTTTAAGAGGCGGGGCCTCCTGGGAGGTCTTTAGGCCTTTGGGGGTGTGGCCCCAAAGGGGACGCTGGGATCCCAGCCCCGCCTCTTCCTCTCTTCCGCCCTGGCCATGAGGGGAACAGTTGGCTCTGTCCTACCCTCCTGCGATGACATGCGGCCTCACCACAGGCCTCAAAGCAATGGGGCCTTCTGATCATGGACTGGGGCCTCCACAACCACAAGCCAAAATAAACCTTTTCTCTCAATAAGTTGATTTATCTCAGGAATTTGTTATAGTGTTGGAAAGCTGACAAACACAGCACCCCAGACTTCGGACCCTCATGTCCACCCCAGGGGCGTCCATAGAAACACCACTCAACTCAAATGTGACTGGAAACCAGTTCCCCAGCGATGAGTGTAATGGACATTTCTCAAGGGCCTGCTCTGTGCAGCCACCGGGACATGGCGGTGAATACAATCCAACACGTCTCTTCCTCCCTGGAACTTATGTTTGAGGGTGAGAGGTGGACAGTAATTGAATAATCATGCCTGTTGTGATTTTGTGGAGTGACAGGCCTTGGCCAACAAGGTCTGAAGAGCCGGAGCCCTGACAAAAGGACCCTTAACCTGGAAAAGATGAGAGCAGGCAGTCAGCCCAGAGTGGGGAAGGGTGTTCCTGGTGGGGGAACAGTAGCTGCAAAGCTTTGGCATGCATTTTCCCATTACATCTGCACCATGAGAGGGAGGTGAAACCCCATTTTACAGATGAGGAAACTGAGGCTTTGGAGATGAACTCCTTTGCCCCAGGATCTTGGGTAAGTAGGGAGTGGCAGGGCCTGGATCCCAGCCCAGGAGGATCTGACTTCACGCTTGATGCTATTTCTGCTCTTCTACCTGGTGCTTGAAAATCACATGATGCCACAAAGAAAGCTTCCCCTGGGGAAAAATGCAAATGAAGCTGAGGTTTGTGTTAGAGGTTTTCAGGTTGCCACGCGCTGAAATTCAGCCTTCACAGAACGAAGCGAAAAGGAAATTCACTGTCTCAAGTAGTGAAAATCCAGGACTGGATGGCTTCAGGCTCAGCTGGATCCAGAGGCTGAAGAGTGTGTGCACGCGCGTGTGTATGTCTGTGTGTGGGGGGGGTATGAGTCTCCTTCCCTAATCCTGCTTCCTGGGCCTGGACTTCATTCTCAGGCTCTGCACGAGAGTGCCCCCAAGTCCCCCACTCTCCCTTCCTCACTGTAAGCGGTCACAGGATACCGAGAGACTTCTCTTCACCAATCACATCAGAAGCGTGTCTGTTGGTTGGTCTCCATTGGACCACTGTGGTCATGTGCCCATCTCAGAACCAATCAGAGTAGCAAATGTTCTGATTGGTCAAATCCGGGTCAAATGCCTCTCCTGGAACCAATCAATGATGCCAGGGGGTGGAACACTTTGCTAGAACGCTTGAATTTGCAGAAGCAGAATGACCACAGGGCCGAAGATCTCCACTGTGGCCCCCAAAAGAGCCCCCCAGAGAGATGACCCTTCTCAGTTCCTCATGAGCTGGATTCGTGTCACACAGGGGGCCGGTGTCACAGACCTGCAGAGCATCCTGGACTCTCCCAGGCTTTCCTGGGCCAGAAGTGGGTGGTGGAGTCAGATGTGGCCAGAGGGAGGTCTTAACACCGGTGTCACTTGTGATTTTCCTTTTGGCTGCTTGTCCCCATTCAGGGACTGGGATGCGCTTATACACTTAGTCTCGCATAGTGCAGATCAAAAGATCCCTCACACACAGATCCGTCCACCCCTCGGCGAGCAGAGGAAAGGTATTCATCATGTGAGAATCAGAATCATCAGGCCCATTCGTATCTGTCTGTTCTGGCTATAACAGAATGCCAGAGGCTGGGTACTTCCTAAAGAAAAAAGGTTTATCAAGTTTCTAGGATGAGTCAGGAGCACTTGGCACTGGCATCCCCTGGGCATCTGGTGAGGGCCTCTTGGCGGTTGCCATCATGGGGTGGGCACATGTGTGAGAGAGGACTGGGGCCACCAGTGCAGTCCCTAGTGAGACTCATTTCCACCTGCCAGGCCCCTCCTCTTAAGGCTGCCACATTGGGACCAAGGAAGGGACAAATCATACGGGAACCCTCACCGGCGCCTCCTAGAGGCCAAGCCCATGAACATCACCTCGAGTCCCCCAGCAGCCCCAGGAGGGTGGTGTGGGCTGGGTGGGCAGCTGCTTCCCTTGGCCACTGCTTGCCCGTGGGAGGCACCTACTTCACACAGAAGGTGACCTGTGCCCGCCATTCCAGAGTCAGGCTGTCCCTGACCCTCCTGGGGGTGGACATGACCCACTGAACTGAGGAGCAGGACAAGGCTCTGGGAGGCTGGTCCCCGAGTCCCATCCCCAAGCCCAGGGGCTCCTCCCGCCTCGTGGCCCTGGAGAAGGTCAGGAACGGGTGGGGACAAACGGCCGGCAGAGCAGGACGTTAATGGCCCTGGCCCGCCTGACATTTGGGTCTAGTCTCCGTGGGAAGTGCACTAATTACTCCAGCGCACTCCGAGGCCCGACTTAACTGCCACTTGGATTTTATGGTGTGCTTGGGGGCTGCCATTTCTGGGTGACCTCTTGAGACCACGGTGGCAGCAGGCAGACCTGCCTGGCTCAGCTGGCACTGGGCGAGGCTTCTCTGCCCACACTCTGCCCACACTCTGCCCAGCCGTCACACACAGACAGCTCCGCCACCCTCCCGTCCCCACCCAGGAGGTGCAACAGGTCATTTCCATCTGGCAGATGAGAAGACCGAGGTTCCAAGAGGCTCCCTGACCAGGAAGATGGGGCCACTGGGACACTGGACCCTGGTTTGTGGCCAGCTCCCAGCACACGGCCTGCCAGGCTCTGGGCCCCTCTGTGGGTCTCCGTTTCCTTACCTATCAGGGGGACGTCAGGTGCTGAGGTCGGTGTGGGGTGAACAGAGAGTGCAGGTACCTGCTGGTGAAGACCAGGACTCCAGGGTCACTAGGGGACCCGTGCAGGTCCCCACCCTGCAGGCTCCTCCCCTCCCCAGTTCTGGGGCTTCACCCCGAGCAGCCCCTGCGCCTCAGAAGCTGTCCCACCTCCTCAGGGCTGGGACCACTGAGACCTCTCCCCTCAGGGGCCACACCAGGTGGGTGCAGGTAAAGGAAAGGCTTCCAGAGAAAAGGGGGTTCTCAGTCTCCCCCAGACTGTGTGTTAGGGCCAGGAGGAAGCATCCCGCCCCAGCGTCCCTCACTCATGTCATAGCCGAGGAAGCAGAACACACACTTGTTCACGGATGAAGGAAGTCCCCTGGGAGAAGCTGAGATTGGGGCCAAGGTCACGGTGTCCTCAGAAGCTACCTGGGGTGCCCCCAGCGTGGTCCATGTCAAAGATGCAGCCTTGCTTCCGAGGAGTTCAGGCATGGGGACCAGGGACAGACAGTTACCCCTGGGGTAGGTGTAAGAAAAATAGGAGAAAGCAGGCTCAGAGGGGTTAAGTCACCTGCCTGAAGTCACACAGGAAACGGTTGACACAGAATCCAACTCAAGCTGAACGGGTCCAGCACTGTGTCCGGGGTGGGGGCGAGTCCTCCTCTCCCCTCTGCCCTTGGCGGGCAGTGAGGGTGGGAGGAGCGGGGAACGGGGTGCCTGGAGGCCCTCGCTCTGGAATGCGTGGCGGATGGGCAGCAGTCACAGTCCCCCAGCCTGAAGCTTCCTAGCGGCCCCACCCCGGGATGGCATTGAGTCGCTCCGCCTTTGTGTGCCCGCTGAAAGGCCACCTCCTGCCCGGCCAGCTTCTGCTCCACCCCTCCCTTTCCCCGAATTCCAGGGGCTTTCAAGGCCCCGCCAGGCCCTCCAGGCGTGCCCGGCTTACAAGGCCGGCCGCCCTGTGGTCAGCAGGGGCAGTGATAACAGGATTAGCTTGGAGGCAGATCTCTTAATTAAACTCCGGAGCAAGGCTGGTCTCTCCCGGGGCGAGGGCAGGGGCTCCTAATGGGCCCTGTGGAGGGATCGCGGCCCCTGCGCTCCATCCTGGCTCAGCCCAAGGCGGGGAAGTCCACCCGCCATCCTGCCCCCAGTGCATCATCAGATGGAGACCGAGGCCTTGCCCGCGGGCTCTCGTCCCTTAGTCCAGGCCCACGCGGCAGCCAGAGGCCGTGGTAAGCCGCCGTGAGCTGGACCCCGGTGCTCCTCCCCTCCCTCGGCTTTGGTGGCTGCAGCGCTGATCCTGGTGGGACCCTTTGGCACGTGACCTTTGCAGCCCCTCCCACTGGAAGGTAGAGTCCATTTCCCACCCCTTGAGTCTGGGCTGCCCTCCTGACTTGGTTTGCCCCCTGGGATGTGGGTGGTTGGACGCCACAAAGTCTTGGGGCAATTTGTTTCGCAGCATGAGGAGAGCATCGCTGACGGATGCAGCTTCCCGTCTTCCCATGAAGTCCACCTGCCCCTGGCTCTCCCTTCCCACTCGCCCCTCCCCTGTTCCCTCCTTGCCTTTATTCCCTTAGGGGGTCCTCGACAGTCACCTGCTTATGGGTCTTCCCAGGTCCACGGTACTCCTCCCTAAACACTTGCTGAACGCATAAATCAAGGGACCGCTGAACACACAGCCCGGAGGGGAGACTGCATTTCACACCCCACCCCTGAGAAGACTGCCTCTCTGCTTCCCCACGCCTCCTTGGACAAACAGGGGAGCTGAATTTGGAAGGTCCTAGTAACCACCTCCACCTCCAAAGCTTCTTTCTGGATATGCAAGACCCAGCCTGTTAAGTCTGAGCTCAAATCTTCCAAAAGAGGCCATTAGAAGCCCAAGCTAGGGCCAGAAGCCACGAGAGCTCCCATGTATGATGCTCTTAGTTAATTCCTGGCACTGCGACAGGAGTTTATGAACACTTTTATCTCAGACCTCAGGACTTCTGAGGTCCAGAAAGAAACTAGCATTGAAGTGGCAATTCTCTCTTCTTATACAGCCTGAATGGCAATTAGCTGTTATCTCCAAAGCAGCTCAGTTTGATTTAATAGCTGCCTAGAGCAGGGAAGATTGCCTTGATTGATTAGTAATGTCTGCCTCAGACCGGGAATGGGACTCGGGGAACGTGTGCTATATATATTTGCCATTTTGCTTTAGGTAGTTCTCGGGTGGTTCTTTGAAAATCTCAGCTCACTGTTTGAGCCAGTTCTTGAAGGTCAACTCCAAACTGACCAGCCGGGACAAGACTATAAGCAGCCCCACTAGGAAGGGAGTTTTAGGGAGGTCACAGAGCCCAGCAGGAGGTGGGGCCTGCAGTGTGTGCCTGGAGGAACTACGGGCACCACTTGCTTCGTGCAGATGGGAAATAGGCCTGGATGGGCTGTGAGCTGCCCCAGCCCCCTGGGGACCCATAGGGATCAGAACCCCGGCTTGCTTGGGCTGCCAGTCCATAGGCCTCCCCCATCTTGGGGACACCGAAGCTGTTCTGTGTCTCCCGCTGTCCTGGCCCAGGCTCTGCAGCTAGGCCAGGGTGTGGGGGCGCAGGTGGCCCCGGAGGAGGGAGCTCTGAGTGGGGAAACCGAGGCCCCTTGCAGGACACAGGGGGGTCTGGCGGGTCCCCCGGGTGGGTCCCCACGGCACAGCCCAGGCCTCCCCTGCCTGGCGGCCCCCCGGGGAGACAGGGGACAGTGATGGATCTGGGCTGGCTCTCCCCCATCCCGCACCTCCCGCCGCCTCTCCGCCTCTCCTGCCGGCGGATGACAAGTGAGAATGTGGCAACCCAGAGAAATTATCTTCCTTCCCTTTCACCGCATAATTTTCTGCCCACCCACAAAAAAGGTTAGATCGGAAGAGCGTCGTATTGAGAAAAAAAAAAAAAAAAGGTGGGGGGGAAATTATCATTCAGGAAAAAAAAAAAAACCAGAAGGAGACTCCCAGCCATTGACAGACAGGCCGTCTCCCGGGTGAGAATGAGACTCTCCCGTCCTGTGAACTCGGGGGGACACGGCGGGTCCTTCACACCCGCTGGATGGTGGTGAGCCCAGGGGGCTGAGCCGGCCCAGCGGCACCAGGGCTGGAGGCACCTGTGGGGTGTTTTCTGGGGGGTGCCCCAAGGCCCCCACCCGTCTCTGCACCCCTGGAGGATCCTGGGACGGAGGCAGCCCAGCACCACCTGGCTCTCCAGCCGCGTGCCTGCTGGGAGCACTTGGCCCCCGCCTGTGCTTTTCTGGAAGTTTCTCTCCCCTCCCCCCTCACACACGCATGCCCAGCTCTGTTCCACAGGTTGGCAAGCGAAGCTTTTTCTTTTTTTTTTTAATCTATTTTCTTTTTCTGATTTAAAATTTCAAACATTGCAAGGAACACTGCACCAGCTATTTTCTAGGCTCTCTAAGTAACCACTGCCAATGGGGTTTGGCTTCCATTTTTCCAGACTTTTCCACGCACATGCCATGATTTTAAAAATGAACGCACATGGCTGTTGGATCTTCGCACACTGCTGTGTGGCCTCAGGCGAGTTCCTTAACCTCTCTCTCTCCTCTTTAAATTTTGAGACAGGGTCTTGCTAAGTTGTTCAGGGCCTTGCTAAGTTTGCTGAGGCTGGCCTTGAACTTGAGATCCTCCTGTCTCAGCCTCCGGAGTTGCTGGGATTTCCTCTTCTGGAAAACGGGCACAGTGAGCGTATTGTAGGCTGTAGGGAAAATGATATGAATTAGTAAACAGCGCGATGCAGCCGCAAGTGTCCAGGAAACGTTAGCTATGAGTCTTTGAATAATGGACTGTGAAGTGGGGTCTCTGTTTGATTGGGGTGTCTGGGTGGAGGAGGACGAGGGTCAGAAGCACCTTCCCCACCCCCAGCATGTACTCAGACCAGCCTCCCTGGAAGGCTCCATCTTGGGAGTTGTTTGGGGAAAAGATTCTCCTGCTTAAAACAAAATATGCACCCCCCCCCCATTTTAAAGACCACAAGCACTGGGGTCCAGGTAAGGCTGGTGCTCCCAGACTGAGCTGATCTAATCCTGCTGTGTGCCCTTGCATGAGTGTCTTTGCCTCTCTGAGCCCCAGTTTCTAAAGTGGAGATAATGACAGCATGGTGGACTCCTCCTCCTCCTCCGAGGGTCCTGGATAACAGGCGTGAAGCGGACTGCAGGGTCTCGCTCAGCATCAAGCCTCCCCACAGCATGTCCCCAGATCGTGGCTGCTGCTCTCATTATTAATCAGCTCCGAGTGTGACTTTGCATCCTCCGGATCAGCTCTTGCTCGATGCCGTCTGGGGCAGAGCGCCGCCCTCCCGAGACCCAGGTCAGAGATGAGCTTCGCAGGGTTGGTGAGACCCAAGGGGTGACATCCCTGCACACCCCTGGGGTCTGGGGGATGGCTCCCCTCCCAGGTGGACGCTGGCCTTCCTGGCCCACCAGAGTGGCTATCGACCAGGACGCGCTCTCTGTTTCTCGGAGACCCAGAGACCCTGTGGGGATCTGCAGGGCCCTCCCCTCCCCCGTCCCACCTCTGTGTCCAGATCTCCCTCAACCAGAATGGCAGCCTGCATCCCAGGGCGCGCGGGGCGCATCTGGGGACCAGCTGCTTTCAAGAAAGCCAGATACCGCGGCCACGGGCAGTATCACCGTCCTTCTCACTGAATTTCGATTTTTTTTATTTTAGGAAAAATGTTATTAGCTTTCCATAAAATATGTTAATGCTAGGAGTTTCTTTTATTGTGGTTTTAAGATAGACTTAATATTCTTCAACATCTGTTTTAATTTCTAAACAGTGAGCACTGGCAGGCATGACCCACGCAGACGAGAATTCCTGAAGACCCTCAGTATTTTGCAAGTGCAAAGGGTCCCGAGAGCCAGCGAGTTTAGAACTGCTGCTCTGTGTGACTCCCTGGTTGGGACAGGGGGCTGGGAGTGTCCAGGCCCCCAGAGCATGTGGTCAGCCAAGCCACTGGGGCAGGGAAAGGACTGGGGCAGGAGCTGAGGCACGCCAGCCCTCAGGGTCATCAAATCAGCAGTGGACATGTGACAATATGGGGCAAATAGTTTTGTGGAACTCCTCTCAGGGAGTCTTGCGTGAGACGGTCACTGGGATGGGGACGGGCTGGCCAAGGGTCTTCTCAGGTGACCAGGATGCTGGGCGCACGGGGGAGCTGCCTGCTAAGGCCACGTGCCCAGGAACCTGCAGGCCCTTCCCGGCTGGGGAGGGTGCAGGTCCCCGGATGGAGCGGAATTGCCGCTGCCCGGGGAGCGGAGGCCGAGCCTGGCCGCCAGGGGGCGCCCTTCCCCGCCCTCCCCCCAGGAAGCTCCAGGCGGCTCCTGAAACCGACCGGCAAATTCCTTGAGTGGAGTTGTTGCTGAGGTTACTGGTTCTGCTGGGCAGAAAATTGGGTCTGATTACAGAGAAAATGGAGAGGCCGGGAGGACCAGGAGAGAGGCAGATCTTAATGACTCGTGGGCGGCGAAGGGCTTCGTTGTCACCAGGGTGAGCTGGTGACATTATCAAGCCTAGGGTCCAGCGTGAGGGCAGAGGTGCCCATGAGGAGGAGATGTGACCCTGGGGGCCTCGGATCCCGGCATTCCCAGCACGGCTCCAGGGCAGCAGGGCAGAGATCAGAGGCCTCTGAGGGTGACTCCCAACTCTCAGCCTTGCTTCCAGAACATTCCAGAACATTCCTGTGCTGGGGTCTGGGCACGGTTGCTGAATCTCCACCAGGAAGAAATGGTAGTTGAGGGTTGAATAAAGGAATGAGAGCCGGGTGTGGTGGCGCACGCCTGTCATCCCAGCAGCTCGGGAGGCTGAGGCAGGAGGATCGCGAGTTCAAAGCCAGCCTCAGCAACTTAGCGAGGCTCTAAGTAACTCAGTGAGACCCTGTCTCTCAATAAAATACAAAATAGGACTGGGGATGTGGCTCAGTGGTGGAGTGCCCCTGGGTTCAATCCCCAGTACAAAAAAAAAAAAAAAAGGAATGAGAGCCGTCAGGAGACCCTGGAGAGCAGAGCGAAGCCCCAGGACTGGCGACTGTGAGCAGCCATTACTGCCTCTGCCCGGGGAGGCCGGGGGCAGGCGGCCCGGTACCCAGAGCTCAGGTGTTCTCAGGGGATCGATACCCGCCCGGCAAGGGGCAAAAACGGCCTCTGGGGAGATGAGGCCCATGTCGCTCTTGGTGTGTGTGAAGCACAAACAAATAGGTCCTGGGGTCTCTGTGGCCTTAGAGGCTTGGAGGGAACAGGTTAGGGAAATAATCTGAAAGCCTCCTTGTGGGATAGTCAAGGAAAAGCTTGAGAAGCTCACCACCGTGCAAATGGGTGGTCAGCAGCCCTGGCCTCAGGCGAGGGACCCAGCGGGCACAGGACACCCAGCAGGGGCCCCACCCGCCTCTTCCTCTCCAGCCTCAGCATCTTCCACCAGCCAGCGCCTCCTACTGGTCACAGACGGAAGCCGGAGAGGAAGGGAGCAGGTGCAGAGGTGGAAAGTGGAGCCCAAGGGCCTCTGTCCACCCAAGAACCCGGGCTGCTGTTGTGAGGTCTGAAAGTGACGTCAATCATGACAGTGGAGGGCTCAGGGTTGCACTGGAGGACAGACATGCAGAGGGGCAACTGGTAAGCTGAGGGGCGTCAAGAGGTTGTGTGAGGTGGGCAAGAGGCAGTGGACGGTCCAGGGAGGGGGTCCTGGCTGAACTGGGCTGGGCCCTGAGAGATTGCTAGCACCCTTCACACCCCTGAGCCCCCTTGCCTCTGAGCCTCCATTCATGCCCTTCCACACCAGATTCCTTATCTTTCCCCTGTCCACTTGCTTAAGCTTGGGTCCAGCTTCTCCAGAAAGCCTTTTCTCCCCTGAACAGCAGCCCCCTGCCCCTGGCTGGGTCCATGTCCCAGGCGGGGCTTCAGAGCCTCTTGGGAGCGGGGGAGGCAGGGGCTGTTTTAAGGAGGTCCCCGGGGACCTCGCCAGCAGCCAGGCCTAGGAGGAACCATACCCATTTCTAAAGCGGATCCCACCCACCCCCCAGTGTGTCACCCTTCCAGTTTTCAGCAGAGGGACAGCTCGGCCAAGGTGCACATGTGGGTGAATCTCTACCCAGCCTCCTCTGGAGGGGTCGTCCGCAGCCTCTGGGCTGTTGGGAGCCACGCCGGGGAACATCCGCTGCGGCTGCTCCGAGCCCGCATCCTGTTCCAGTGAGATTTCCCTGCTCCCCTCTCCCTCACATCCCCAGCCCAATCTCCAGGGGCGAACGCGTGGACCCGGCTCTCCCTTTGCCTTGGGAGCAGGTGGATCCCGCGGGGCCTCGTGCCTGCAGCTGGCCCAGGCCCAGGCCGCTCCAGGCCAGGCCAGGAAACCAGCTGGGTCCATGCCCACCGTCTGTGAGCCTCTCACGGCTTCTCCCGCTGACTGGTTGATCTTGAGCGCTTCCACCACGTCTGGAATCTTCCAGGGGCAGGATGACCAGGCTGGGCAGCGGCTAGAAGCACCTGTCTGCAGAGGACACGGTTTCCGGGCAGCTGCCTTGCCGTCTGCCCTGGGGTACGGATCCCTGGCCTGGGGACGCTCCCAGCACCCTTGACGCCGCCACAGTGGTGGGTGGGTTTGGGGCGGCCCCCATGCGGGCATCAGGCTTCCCAGGAGCCCGTGGCATTAGGTCAGTAGGCAAGACGGCGGCTGCCCCGATGCCCACCTCTTGGAACCAGAGTCCCGGGTTCTTCCCAAGTCACGGCCCTGGAACTCTTTGCCAAGCACGCGTTTCTGGCCTTAACTCTAGGATAGACGGAGTCGCAGGCCGTGTTATGGTTTATATTTCCATGTAGGTTCACTTGACCATCAAAGGACTGCTTTCCTCTTGGAATCGTCAGTCTTCTGTTTTTGAATTCAGACTCGCCCATATTGATGTCCAACCGTTTCTCAGCCCCCGAATCTTACTCCACATATCAAAGAAATGCTTTTGAGAGCAAGTAACAGAAAAGCCGACATGTCCTCTAAACAAATGGGATCGTTGTTCTCACATCATGAAGAATCTGGAGGGAGGTGGCTGGAGTGGATTCTACAACTCCTATGTCTTTATGATTCTCTTGGACTTTCCCTCAAGGCAGAAAAATGGCTGCTGAAGCTCCAGACATCACATCTGAATTGATGGCACAACCCACAGGGTCCTGAGCACCCTGTTCACCCCACCGCCCCACCTGATGCTGTGGCCTCGTTTCCCTTTCCTGGTTGACGAACGGCAAGCCCTTCCACGTTGCCTAGCTGTGCCTCTCCAGGCCACTCATTATGGTGGGCCTGGTGTTCTGGAACCCTGGCCAACTTGAAGGCCACAGGCCCAGCTCTGGACCTTGGAACATGTCGTCCCCACTCCAGGTGCAGCAGCCGTCGGGGGGACCACCTGCTCAGGCCTGGCCCTCCGCTGGCCCTGCGTGACGTTTGCAGTTGATTCCTTCCTGGTTCATGATTCCCCACGAGACCTCGCGGGGTCAGGGCCGCCTGTCCTGGCGAGCAGGGGCCAGGCCCTGGGTTCACCCTGGAATGGGGGAAGGGGGTGTGCCCGGTCCCAGAGGGCTGGAGGACGCTGTCGTGTGGGACGGTGCGGCTGCTCCTTGTGTGGACTGGGCCCCTGCAGAGGGACCTGCTGTGTAGGCCCTGCCTGGACGGAAGGTGCCAGGCGCCGGGGAGGCCCCTGGGCGGCCCCTTCACCCCGACAGCCCCTCCCGGCGGAGGTCGTCCCCACAGAAGTTTCATCTGCAGCTCTGAGCCCAGCGCCCACGGAGCTCATCACACGCTACCCTGTCCATGCCTGAACCTCACCTCCTCTGCTCTTCCAGAAACTTCTGCACCTCTTGCGGGTCCATTGGATGGGCCCTGGTCTCATGGACCCTGCGCCCCACGTGACGCTCTTTCAAGCACGGGGTCTGTGCTCTGTCCCTGTGCCAGTCCTGAGCCCGGGCTGGGGCCTTGGAGCAGATGCCTAGCTGCTGCCTGCTGGGAGCCCAGCGAAGGAGGGGAGGCCATGGAGAGGCTGGGAGGACGGCCCCCTCCCCTGCCCTGCAAGCTTCCTTCGCTCCGTTTTTGCCTCTGGAGTGTGTGGACTTGGAGCTTCAGTTACGCGGGAGGGAAGAGTGGAGGGAGGGCCTGGAGAGAGGAGCGGGGCCAGGGTCAGTGGAGGCCTGTGGGGACCCCTCCAGGCCTCGCCACCCCGTCTCTCCTGGGCCACCCTGAGGAGCAGAGCTGCTCCCTCTCCTCGCAGGACGCCCGGCCTTCTCCTCCCACTGCTGTAGGATCCATGAGGCCAGGCTTGCTCCTTTTTTTGGGAACCAGGGTTGACCCAAGGTGCTCGGCCACTGAGCCACATCCCCAGCCCTATTTATATTTTATTTAGAGACAGGGTCTCACTGAGTTGCTTAGGGCCTCGCTAAGTTGCTGAGGCTGGCCTTGAACTTGATCCTCCTGCCTCAGCCTCCCGAGCGGCTGGGATCCCAGGTGTGGCCACTGTGCCCGGCTCAGCTTGCTCCTTGGACGCTGGCCCTCACCCAGGCTCGGTCCAGGCCCACCTCTGAGCATCCAGGACAGAGGATGCACCCACCCCAGCCCTGGGGGGTCTCTGGGTGCGGACGGGGCCTGTCTGCAGACCTTCTGCTCAGGTCTGGTGGCCCCAGGGGAAGCCTGGGTGGCAGTGTCACCAGGGAGCACAGGCCAGGACCCAGGTAGGACCCTCCCTCTCGGGACTCCGGGGGCCATCGGGCCTTGGCCAGAGCCCGAGGCAGAGGCAGTGGGAGCCGTTGCCGCAGCGAGGCTGCATCAAACCCAGAGGGGGAAAGGGATCGCGGCAGCGGAGAGGCCTGCCCGCTGCCCGGCCGTCTCCAGGAGACGCTGGCGGTCGCTGTCATGCAAACCCTGCTCCCAAAAGACACGGTCCCCGGGGAGCAGGCCGGTGGGACACTTTATCAGCTGCGGACACATGTAAGCACAGGAGGCCGAGAAGCCCACCCTGGTTCCCACATGAGGGCGGGGGGCCTTATGTGTCCCAGGTCACCGCGGGAACACCAGGACCGCGGCCCTGCTGTCGAGGAGGAAGAGGCCAGAGTTCAAAAGCCGATTTTTTTAAAATTTTGTATTTAGAAATAAGAATTCAGTGTGCACGTGACAGGACTCGGGAACATTCGCGGTCCATGGCCTGGGGGCCCTTCGGGTGGGACCAGGTCTCCAGCTCGCGGGCCACTTGCCACCTGGGGCTTGGAGAGCGTTCCGCTCCTGGAGAAAATGCTCCTGGATGTCTGGGTTGGAGGCCGAGGTGAACCTGCAGCAGGGTCCATGGGGCACTTGGCCGGGGAACCCAGCGTCCCACATCCTCCTTGGGGTCGGAGGAGGCGGGTGGCCAGGTGAGTGATAAATGGGCTCATGTGACCTCAGCCCTGCGGCACATGGGGCTCGGGGCATCCTCCTTCAAGGACCCCGAGAGCCAGGGATGTTGCTGGCCTTGCAGTCACCAGCCTGCCTGCCCAGGAAGTGACCACCCGCCTGGCAGGTCCTGCAGGAGGTGGCTGACGGTGCTGCCTTGCTTGTGGGGACAACATGCGGGGGTGGGGACACAGCAGCATGTGGGGTGCAGGAGAGGGGCCTCCTCGGGGGTCCGATCTGTGAGCACCTGGCTAGAGAGCAGGGCCCAGCGGTGGTCAGACGGACACCGCGACTTGGAGAACCCTCTGCCCAGCTCTGGGTTGGGGCTCACATTTCAGTTCACTCCCAAGTCTCTGAGATTAAGGAAAAAAGTGCAAAGGAAGGAGAGAGGAGGAGAGGAGGGAGGAGGACAGGAGAGAGGAGGAGGGGAGGGAGGAGGGAGAGGAGGGAGGAGGA
>JAJEJO010004063.1:84478-107700 GCA_020662805.1 Glaucomys volans | reverse complement strand
GGGAGGAGGAGGAGGGAGGAGCAGTGCGTGAGGCCTGGAGCCCATCTGGGCCCCGCATCGCATTGAAATTGCCCCGCATTAAAAATGCACCCGGCAGTGAATTTCAAGGGATTTGTCGTAATTAGATGACAAAATGCTGGCAAATCTCGGGCTGCCGAGGACGTTACTCAGGGGTCACCGGCGCGACACTCTCGGCTGGGTAATTTGTGAGTGTCAATCACGGCAGCCATCAGAGAGCTGTGGGCTCGGGGCTGCCTTCTAACAAAGCCGCCAGCCCGGCCCCAGGCCCCGCAAGCCGCTCTGCGGGGACGGACGGGCGGTGGTGGCCTCCCAGGGACCAGCCAGCGGCCACACCAAGTCTCCCACTTCTGCCTTGACTTCTTCCCGTCCATCTTTTTCCGGAGGACGCAGCTTCCCGCCCAGCCGCAGCTGTCCCTCCTTCCTGGAGGACGGTCCTGGGGTGCCAGCGTGGGCTGTCCACTCCGAGTGTGCGCCTTGGTCAGCAGGCCACCCCATGGAAGGTTCCAGCTGAGGGAGGGAGGAATGGGCAATGAAGAAATGAGCACAGAGCCTGTTGGAGGGTGCCCTGGGCATGCTGGGAAGAAGACGGGGCGTCAGGGGGCAGCAGGAACCCTGCTGACCCTGCATCCAGTGAGCCCCGGAGAAGCCAAGGCCAGAGGTTCTCAGCAGAGGGACCAGCGAGGCCACTCCTGAGACTGACCAGCTCGGTGTGGGAGGGACAGCGAGGTGTCCCCAGTGGCTGGAGCGGAGTGGACAGCTGAACTGTCCAGGTGGGGCACGGCTCAGTGGTGGAGGCCCTGGCTTCAATGCCAGCACCAAACCTGGTTCTGAGAATGGTCACCACGCGGGGACTGAGGGAGAAAGACGGGCGGGGTCCTGCGGAGGCTCGGCTCCTTTGACATTGGAGGCTCCGAGAGGCTGGCGCGGCGCAGCCCAGGCTGGAAGGCCCGGCCAAGCCGAGGGGCCCTGGGAGGGGAGCGCCCCCCGCAGGCTGGGCCAGGCCGGCCCACCTCCGGCTGCTGAGGGACAGCAAAGGGCTGGAGAGCCCAGAGGTAAGCTGGGCTTGTCACAGCCCATCAGAGAACCTTCCAGAAAGGACGTTGGCTTTGTGATCAGACAGAACCTGGAGCCCTGATCTGCCATTTCTGAGCCGCCTGGCCCCGGGGACGTCACCACACCTGTCCGAGCTTCAGTTTCAACAGCAGGAAGGTGGGCACAAGGGCGCCCCCAACATTACGGACGGGATCGGCCAGGAGAATCCACCTGAGGGGGCTCAGGGCCTCCTGCAGACTCGGCGGGGCCTGGAGTATCCCAGGGGACGAAGGAGCAGGACACATGCCCCCACTGTCAGGACCAGGGTGTCTGCAGTTGGCCGCTCAGTTTCCAATACAAACGTCCCCAGGGGCCTGTGTTCCCGCATTGGCTTGAGCCCAGGCCAGGCCAGCCTGCCAAAGCCCCCCAGCTCTTCCTGGGCGGTCACTGCTTTTTCTTGGAGGGGGCAGGTGGGGAGCAGTCTCCGTCCCCTCCCCGGCCTCCTGGGGCCTGGCCTCCGCCCTCTGAGCCTCCGCCGCTGTGAAACCACTCGAGGGGAAAATGAGAAACTGCCCAGTGTCTCCCGGGCGGTCGGCCGGCCCCGAGCTCTGCAGGCAACCCTTCACCGCTGCTGCCACCACGCCTGAAGAGGGACGAGGGACACAGGGGAATGGAAGACTCAGACCAGGAGGCGAGGGGCGCGGCACCCGAGAGTGACTGCTGGGCGTTCCCAGGCACAGAGGCGACCAGACCCTCTGAGAAGCAAACAGGAAAGGGCAGGAGCCGTGGCGGGCGGCTGGAGTGCTCCCCCGCCTCAGAGTCGCCACCTTCACCAGCTGGACCTGGTGCTGCCCGCCAACCCCACGCCCACTCAGGCATCCATGAGCCGCAGAACAAAGGACAGGCCAGCAACCCCACTGTGGAGGCTGCGTTTATTGAGCACTTACTGCGTGCAGGCCCATGCACACAGGCCCCGATGAGCTCCCTCTTTGTCCTCACAGAACACAGTGTCGTTGGTGGCACAATGGTCACCAGGTCCTTGAGGCTGCCTGATCTTGTTCTAGCACCTCTCCACCCCACACTGTGTGGACTTACTGGCTGGATGTCCATCTCCTGCCCTGGGTTGGGACAGGGACCTGCTGTGTCCCCACTGCTGGTGGCTTTTAGTGTTTACTGACCAAGGTGGCAGATGACCACTGTCCAGGAGGGACAGCGGAAAGGAGGCTCTCAGAGCCAGGGGCAGGGCGGGTCTGGGCCACAGCGCAAGGGCCTGGGCTTCCCTGTGGCGCTCGGCGGGAGGAGCCCGCCAAAGACTGGCGCCCTCCGCCTGTCCGTCCATGTTCACGTGTGGTCAGGAAAGGGGACGCTGACCTTGTCCTTCCTCACACATCAGACCCAGCCCCTCTCGCCAGCTCACGCTTTCCAGAACCTGGAGCCTGGCCGCCCCCCTGCAGGAGCTCAGACCAGCCGATCTCCAGGGCGCGTGCATCTGAGCCACACCCCCCGCCCTTCTTGTTTTTTATTTTGAGACAGGGTCTTGCTAACTCGCTGAGGCTGGCCTTAAACTTTCCATCCTCCTGCCTCAGCCTCCTGAGCCGATGGCATTACAGGACTGTGCCACGGCGTCTGACTGAATCCCATCTCTTGTGGGCTCTGATGTCCATGAGCAGAGGGACAGACAGGGGCTCCCGCCAGGGTCCCTGGGAGCACTCGCAGGCATGTGATGCCACCCTAGTGTCACCAAGCCGTGGTCCAGGACGAGGGCTCTGGAGCGACTTCTCAACATCTAACTCAACCCTGCTGTGTGGTCTTGGACACGGCACAGCACCTCTCTGTGCCTCTCTGCCTGTCTGGGACGAGGGAGAATGCCACCATCTGCCTGCCGTGGTGGTGGGGACCTCCCTGTGAAGGGAGCATGGGCTGCTCAGTGTCCTCCCAGGGTGAGGAGATGTCACTGCAGGGCAGGTGGGGAATCAGGCTGGGCCACCTGAGTGACCCCCAGCCTGACCTGGGCCCTCGTCCCCCAGAGGGCACAGTGGAGTCACCCAGAGATCCCGTGACGTCCTTGCTGAGGGAGCTGATGGCCGCGGCTTGTCCATGATGAAGGTGGATGCCCCCGTCACCTCCCCGGTGACCAAAGCTGCTGGCCCCTCCACATGCTCGTGCCCCCCGCCCTCTGTGGTCACCTGAACAGTTCCCTGCCCAGTCTGTGGACCCCAGGGTGCCAGGGAGGTCTGAGGCCTGGGTGGCCCACCTCTTCTGGCCGTGAGACCCTGAGGAGGTCCCCTTTCCTCAGCAGCACCCCTGCAGCCCTGAGGTCCCTGCTGTCCCTGTCACACTTCCCAGGTCCCCACTCCAGGGTGACCACCATCCTGGATGAGCTGGCCTTGTCCTCCCTGGTGGCCAGGCTGCCGTGGCCACCCCGCCCGGCTGTCAGGCAGGACACAGGCTGCTTCGGGGACTGTGCCGCCCAGACCGCGGGGCACCAGGCAGGTCAGCGGCTCAGGCTGGTTTTTTCCTCTGCGAATCCCTCTGCGAGCGCCTGCAGAACCCCGCGCTGCTCCCCGCGTGAGGCAAGGGGAGGGCTCCTGGCCACCGCGGCCGCAGCTGGGGGGCTGCAGGGACATGTAGGGCTCCCAGAGGCCCCCTGTTGCTTTTGTGAACAGGCAGGGCTGGATTTCTGTGTCCAGAGGACGGGCAGAGGCCGATCCTGCCAGTGGAGGGCTATGGAGCAAGGGTGGACAGCGCCACCCCAGCCTGGCTCATCCTGGACTGGACAAACTGTGTGGCCCTGGACAAGTGTCCTAACCTCTCTGGGTTTCTGCCGCCTCATTGGAAATGAGTATGGGAATAGAGGTGCCAGACTCAAAGGGTGTGGAGTGTGCACGTGGCTAACCCGTGGTGGGCAATGACACCACAGCAGAGACGGGAGGGGAGACTGGAGTGGGGGGCGAGGGAGGTGACCTTGCCCAGTGCCCAGTGTGCCGGGGCCTTTATACATCTCATTCTGGCCTCCTGAGTCCACCCTACCCATGGGAACCAGCTCAGAGAGGCACAGCGCCTCACGGGGGCCACACAGCCACGTGGTTATCCCACACAGGCCCCCTGACCCCGTTTCACATGGGAGGAAACTGAGGCAGGGAGTGGCTGGACCTCTCCTGAGGTCGCAGGGCTGGTCAGCAGCAGCGCTGGCCAGGCTGTGGGGAGGAGGAGGGTGCCCAGGTCCTGGTCCTCCTGCAGCGGGGAGCCCACCTGTCCTGGGCCGCACAGCTGTGGTCAGTAGGAGCTTGGACAGCGGTGAGCCCGGCTCTCGGCTGGGATGGGGACAGCCAAGCAACCCGAAGGCACACCCTCCGCCTCCTCTTTCCACCCCAGGAAGCCCCGCGCCCCGTCCCCGAGAGGCAGGAAGGAGCTCCAAGGCTTCCCTTTGGCTGTGGCTCTGGCCGCGCCGGTGGGGACCCTGCCCCCAATGCTGGCATGTGGCACGCACCCCCTGGGGCCTGCAGCTGGTCACGTCCCTATTCTGGTCACGTCGTGCCACACCTGGCGCTGCTGCTCTCCCTCCCCAGACCCAGTTTGGGGTGAAAGCTTTGTTTATTAGTCAATCTGGATCCCCTCGCTGATTGACAAGCACAGTGGATTCACCTGAGACCCGTCAGCTCCTGCCAGCGTCCCCGCCTTGGAGGCTGGTCTGAGGACACTGGGACCGTGGGCCTGGCCCTCACGGTGCCTGGGTGCAGCCCGCCAGGCAGCCCTCCTGCCGTGCACGTGACAGAGAAGGGGCTGGGGTGGCCACAGCTACAGGCGACGGACCCCGCCTGTGTCCCCTGCAGGGACTGCGTCTCCCCTTCAGCCAGAACATTCTCTGCAGCTTCCTCTCTGGCTCTGGAGGAGCCCCGCACCCTCCTTCATGGCCCAGGGCACTGTCCCTGCCCCCACCACAGCCTCACGGCTGGTCTGGGGAGGAGTCCACAGCCCGGCCTCTCCCTGGCGTTGGACAGCGATCAGCAAGTCCTGGGACGAGGGTTCAAGCGTCTCCCACAGACCTCAGCACACACCCGAAGGGCCTGGTAGCAGCCCTGGGAGGGGTGGTCTCGTCCCCGAGGGGAGGCAGGTGCAGTCACGGGAACCCAGAGAGCGGAGTGCAGGCAGGGCGGGTTCCAGTTGGTGCCTCTGGTCCAAGGGTGGAGCTTGATCTCTCACCCCTGGGCTCCTGGGGTGCTTAGGGGTGACCTTGTCTGGAGAGGCTGCTGCCTTTGGCTCTAGAAGCTGAGGTTCTCAGAGGGGATGTGACCAAAGCATCTGGGGTCAACTCAGAAATTACAAACGCCGGCTGCGTCCCCGTCTCTGGACCCCCTGCATTGGGAACACGGCTATGATCCAGAGGTGCAGGACAGGGCGGGTGTGCACCTGCCCAGTGCAAGAGAGACCCGGGAACCAGGGCCGCTTTTCAGACCCCGGGAGGTTCTGACACCTGGCTTCTGGAGGCTGGGATGAGGAGAAGCTGGCGTTCCCAGGCCCCCCAGAAACAAAGCAGCCAGGCAGCCACTGCTGGGGGGCCAGGCGAGGCGGTGGGGCCCTCCCTGATTTAGCGCTCCAGAGCCAGGTCAGCTGGGCCCGGGGGACTGGAGAGGAGCCGAATGCAGAGAAATGAGGCTAAATCCCCAAATCAGATTTCTCAATTTAAAGGTTTTCCAGGGAAAATGGGGTTTGAAGCGAGGGCGTCTAGGGGATTGGAATGAACCAGCTCCACCGTCGTGGAGCCCTGGGGCTCCTCTGAAGCTGGGGGTGGGCACCGTATCCAGGCCACAGCCCACCTGAGCAGGCTGGGGCCCAGGAGGCGAGTGGGCAGGAGCACACGGCTGCCCGGGGTCACTACCAGGCCCAGGCTGGCTGACCTGGCTCCCCTCTCCCTCGGATGGGCAGGGCTGGCCGCTGCCTGTCAGAGGGACTTGGACCCGCAGGTATTTCCAGGCCCACCCGGCTGCAGTGATCAAGCCGGTGGACCAGAGCGGGAGGACAGACAGCCTTCTGCTGGAGGGAATTAACACCATGGTCCACTCACGCTCCAGGGGCTTGAGAAGCACCACATCTGGGTCACCTCGCAGTGTGCGTGCTCCTGGTTGGAGGACAAGCTGCGGGGGAGGCCGGGCTCACTCTCAGCCAGAATCTTCCAGGCTCTGGTGATGAAGAGCCTCTGAACACCTTGTTTCCCAAGGGGTCAGGTGAGCAGCTACCTAGAGGCCATCAAAGGTAAGACAGCCTCCAACAGCTGACAGCTGGACAGAGTCCAGAGGCCACAGTGCGGCAAGGAGGAGCCTGGCGGTGGCAGACTGGCAGAGGGGCTGGGGCAGGGCAGTCAGCCTGAGGCCGGGCCAGCCACGGAGGCAGCCCCGAGACGTGGAAGGGCCCAGGCACCAAGCAAAGCTGCCGGCACTGAAGGAAGAAGTGAGAGTGGCCGAGCTGAGACCCTCCACCCACCTCCACCATCCTGACTAAACACGCATTGTCTTAAACCACCCACTCCGGATTTTTAAGAAACATTGTGGCAATAAATAACCAAGAGAAGATGGACTGGAATATCCATGCAGTGGATATTCAAGGGGCTATGAATTTTCCTCTAGGCACAGCTTTAGCTGCTATCAGAAGCATGGGTGATGGGTGGTTGCTGATTTTCCTTTTAGATATTCTGCAATTACAGTGCTTATTTATTTTCTGAGACGGGGCCTCGTTTATGTTGCCCACGCCGGCCTTGAACTCACAACCTGCCTGCCTTAGCCTCCTGTGTAGCTGGGATTAAGATGTGCATCCTGTGCCTGACTTCAGTGCTTATTTATTGCAGGCTACCATTTTTCTATTTTTAATTTTTCCCTATTTTTAAATTGGTGCATTATAATTATACACCAGGGGAAAAGTGTCATTCTAGTTTTGTTTTTTGACTCAGAAATTTTGAGGAAAGCATTTTAACGTATGAGAGCTTTTCTTTATGCTGTTTTGATACAAAATTCTACTTTAGTTGCGTGTGGTCATGGAATGGTATCTGTAATTCCCCTTTCGGGAATGTACTGAGGTGTCCTTTGGTGGCTTTATAGATGGTACTATTCTAGAAATGTGTCTATAATGACTAATTCAATGTAAGTATATTCAAGGTTTACAGCAAAGAATTTGATAACCTAAGGCAGAACACACATTTCTGCCTCATAAAAAATGGATCTAAAAGCAGAATACAGACAAATAGCAGGGGTGGGACAGGGGATGGGATGCTGGGTTCCATGCAGAATTTTATGTCTCAACTCCATCAAAACTTATCCAGTTGGCACATGTGGCCTGGTATCAGATTTTTCTTTTTTTGGTACCAGGGATTGAACCCAGGGGCACTCCACCACTGAGCCACACCCCCAGCCCTATTTTCTATTTTATTTGGAGACAGGGTCTCACTGAGTTGCTTAGGGCCTCGCTAAGTTGCTGAGGCTGGCTCTGAACATGCGATCCTCCCGCCTCAGCCTCCTGAGCAGTGGGATTACAGGCGTGTGCCACCACACCAGGCCTGGTATCCAGTTTTAACAACACAGTCCCCACCTCCACGTTCCCATGAGGGCAGTCACTGACGGCTGATGGAACGACGTTGTTCTTTACCTCTGACTGCTCCTCTGCTGTGGGCAGAGCAAGGGACATTGGAGTCTCCTGTCCCTCCGCTGACAGGTGTGACCTTGGGCACGGTCATCACCTCTCTGAGCCTGCTTCCTCATCTGTCACATGGGGACATCGGGTGCAAGGCTTCCAGCTGTTGGGAGAGCCGCCTGGTTTCTAGGGCCCAAAGCACATCTCAGCAGCAGGGACGCCACTGCCGCGATGGATTCTGGCTTGCTGTGCTTCAGATGCTGGACCAGACTCAGCTCCTACTCGAGAAGCAAGTAAATCACTTCCCGTCTCCTGCTACCTAAGTAGAAGTGATGCTGAGACGAGGCTCCAGGCCACTCAGTGCCCAGCACACTCAGGCTCTTCTAGAGTTGACACCCTGATTGTTTAAGCTCGAATGTTAAGCTCCCATTCTGCAGCTCGGACTCTGCCCAGGGCCGTGCTCTCGAGGTCCCTGCTGAAGGCTACCCTGGTGGGTGCCCCAGGACCCTGGAGTGGGACGTGGCCCCTTTCAGGAAGGCAGGACAGATGCTGCAAACGTGGGGAGGGCTGGTGAGAGGGCGCTCTTTGTGCCGGGCCCGGGTGTCACCTGGAATCCTGCGACCTGGAGAAGAGAGGGTTCCCGACAGGCCCGGGGAGGGCAGGGGCAGCTGCCGCCCGCAGATCTGTGCAAGAAGAAAACGTCTGCTGTTGGCTGCAGCCCAGGGCTGGGGCGCCGTGGCCCCAGCAGATCGTTTTCATGAAAGCTGCCATCAGGGGAAGTGGGGTTCATTAAGGGAGCGGGAGGGAGGAGGCCCGGCTTCTGGCGATGCTGTAATGAGATTGCATCCCTCTGCTCCGTGGCTGAGCCAAGGCCTTGCCCGGGGGCTCCTGCTGGAAGGCTCCGGCCTCCAGGGGTCCAGGACAAGGAGTTTGCCACGCAGTGGGGGCACGACCTTGGTGCCGGGGACATGGGTGACAGCAGCCGAGGCTGTGTAGAGCTCACGTGGGGCAGGCACGTCCCCAGGACCTCGGTGTCCTGACCTCTCAATGCCCCAACCCCCATGCACCCGAGGGAGGACACGGAGGCACAGAGAGGTTGTGAAGCAGGTCAAGGTCATGCTGGGGAAGTGGGATGCAGCCCAGGCTGGCTGGTGAGCGGGAGAAAGAGCCAAGACCAGCCAGCAGCCAGGAGGCGCGAGGGCTGGCGGGAGCTCTGCCCCAGGGACCTCGGAGAGGCCGCTGGGCCCTGTTGGGTCTGGCTTTCCAACCTGTGGGACGGGCGAGCCTTGGCTGAGACCAGGGCCCAATGATGGATGCGAAGGGCCGGGTGGCCTGATGCACCCTGTTCTGCCACAAGCCGCAACCTGCCTTGGATCACAGTAACCGAGGAGCGCGGCTCGGGCCCGATAAACCTTTATTTATAAAAACGGCAGCTCGTCTGGCCGTGGTCTGCTGGCCTGTGTTTCAGCCACGTCCCCGTGTTCCCTGTGCGTCATCACATCTGATTCTCAATGTTTTCCCTTCTGTCAGCTCTCGGGCGTTCCTTGGAGTCTGGGAGAACCCCAGGCTGGGCGAGCTAGTCACGCATCTGTCCTTGCAGCAAATGTGAGAGCGAGCTCCCGAATTCCTTTTGATTCGGAAAAGGGCTCACAGTCACTTGGGGGCCTGCAGGGCTGGGCTGCAGCCCAGAGGCCCAGTGCTTGTCTGGCTCACACGCGGCCCAGCTCCGTCCCCAGCGCTGCAGAAACACAGGCCAAACCAAGTCCGAACCCTGACCCGCACCCCAGCCCAGACAGTGTGACCCTGAACCTCCTGGGCTGGGCCGGCTCTGCCTGCACGGCAGGTCCCCCACTACGAGTCTTAGTTCTGAAGGCAAAGGGGCAGCTCCCATCCCACCCTCGGCCCAGGCCTCCTGCACCCGGGACTCACCCCTGCCCAGGGCTCTCCACCTGACACCTGGTCACCTCCAGCCCAAAGGAATTAAAACCTGACTCCTGGTTCCTGAGCCAGCCTCAGGCGCCCCCTGCTGCTTCCCCCCACGATCCTCCAGATCGGGGTGCTGGGGTGCTGGGGCACTGGTCGTGGCTCTGCTCTCCCAGCTGAGCCTTCAGCCCACACCCTCGGCTCCTCTTCCTCTGTCCAGGTCTGGTCTCTGTCCAGTGGTCCTCGCCCTGCCACCTCCCTCCACAGGCCCTGGTCCCAGCCCTACGTCCGTCCAAGCCTGCACAGCTGACCCCCTGCCGGGACCAGTCCCTGGGCCCCATATGGAGCTTGGGAAAATCGACTATGGCGAGGCAGTGTGGGGACCGGGCACCCCAGCTCTTCTTCTGAATGCCCCTGGGAACCAGGACAGGCCCTGGGTGGAGCTGGCAAGGGAGATGGGAGCCACTTCCCGCAGGGCCACCCAAGGGTTAAAGCCATTTCCATCAGAATTTGGATTTCAGCGGTGGCCCCTCCTGGCTGGCTGGCCGGCCACCATTTCCTACTTCAATCTCACAGAACAAATCGAATCAGGTGTTGAAACCGAGCGTGATGCGCTCGCCAAAGCCTGCAGCCTGGCCCCGGGGTCCCGGCTGTGGAGCGGAGCAGGGCTGCCCGTGGGGCCACACGGAGCGAGACACTTCTGCCTGACCCACCCAGGGGCCCAGGGCCAGGAAGGAGCCTGTCCACCTAGCAGGAAAGCCATGTGAGGCGGGCGGGCGGCCTCAGGTCCCCGCACAGCACAAAGGGGCTGCCGGCCAGGGTCCAGCAATGGAGAGCAGGATGCGCAGGACCAGATGGTCAGCCTCACAGGACACGGCGCTCTCCACCTGAGCCCTCGGGTCCCAGGACCCTCTGCCTCTGCCTGGGGCACAGCCAGCCTGAGTGTCCAGGGGAAGGCGAAGCCTCCAGGAGGCTGGGACCCCGCTTCCCGCCCTGGGCCACGGAGCCTGCCGGCCCCTCCTTCACAGACGGGCCCAAATGCTGACCTGGTGTCCCCGAGTTAGGCAGGAAAGACGGTGCTGCCCTGTCCCCCACCGCCCAGTGACACTCAGTCCTAAGGGCTGGGATGCGTGGCAACACGAGGGCACCTGCCCCTGCTCTGCCTGTCACTCAGCCCAGACCTGGCGTCCTGGGGCAGCTGCTGCTCGCTGGACGATGGTTTAATAATGGCCCCACTGAGCACGCAGGACGGGCGGCCCGCTGCCACCACGATCCCTGCTTGTGCTTCCGCAGGCGTGGTCATCCTGCAGCTCCTGTGCCTACTCGGAAGCACGGAGATGGGCCAGGGCTGCCACCTGGACATTGTGAGGGCGTCCTCAGGACCAGGCCTCCTGCCTGCCCCCCGAGGGGCTGCCACTGTCTCAGCCCTGCCCTTCCCTCAGGCCTGTCCACCCACCGCCTCCCTCCTGCAGGGGGGCTGAGGGTCCTGTGGGGAGAAGCCAGGGCCTGTCCACTGGAGGCCCCTCCCTGCCTGCCCAGCCCCTCAGACCTCCACATGCTGCCCTGTCCTGTCTCTTGAGGTCCCAGCAGGCTGCCCTGTCACAGCAGGGGACCTGCAACAAAGGAGACCTTGGAGCCAGAGGCCCCTGGGTGACAGTGGCAGGAGGGCCAGGGAGGGTGGGGGCACCAGAGGCAGGACTGGACCTTGGCAGGGACACCACTCAGGACAGGTGGCTTTGCTCCTCTGCCAGCCCCCCATGCCTGCCACCAGGCAGGCCTGAGGTCCATGGGGGGTAGACGTGCGGGTCAGCAGGTGGGGTCCAGCCCCTGCCTCTGGACACAGCCTGCCCCAGCTCTCAGCCCAGCCTCCCTGTGTCCTGTGTCCTTCTGGCCTCTGGCCCTGGAGCTAGCCTAGTCTCCCAGGCACGCGCTCTGGGGTCAAGTTCTCTCCCTGGCTCCCTCCTGACCCCTCTGGAGGTGACAGACCCGACGACACGACCCTCTCTCCTGCCCTGCGCGAGTCACTATGGGGTCAGCGGGCGCGGCCCTGCAGCGGTCCAGCCCCAGGCCTTTCCACTGTCACTCAACCTCCACCAGAGCCCCTCCCCAGGGCCCCCGGCCTGCTCCAAGGACAGCAGGGCTGACCACCAGCTGCCAGGCGGCCGAGTCTCCCAGCTCCCCTGTGCCTGAGGGGCGGAGCAGGAGGAATGATGACGCCCCGCCTCTGGGCAGGTGGACACCCCCTGGCTTCCCGTCACCGAGCTCCACGCGACTTCATCCCAGGATGACCACAGCGGTGCTCGTGGCTCCTGACTGCATGGACTGGTTTCCAAAGGCCAGGCCCAGGGTCACCGAGACCCTTGTTCAAACCCAGCTGTCCCCTGCCCTAAGTGCCGTGACTTCTGGGACCAAGCAGGGGACAGGCCGGTGCTGGAGCTGGGAGACGGGCTTACCAGTGAAGAGGCACTGGGGCGAAGTGTCAGCCCTGAGGTGGGCGTGGGGCCGAGGCCGGGCCCTCACCCCAGGAGGCCCTGACAGGACCTGAGCTGGATCAGCCCGATCCAGGTCACGGATCCAGCCAGGTCCCAGGCTGCCTCCAGGAACGGGGTCGACCCCGGGAGGGACGAGAGGCTGGGTGCCGGGCATCCCGAGGCCTCCGCGGAGCAGAAGGGACCTCCTTTTTGCTCACGGTCACCCCGCTGCGGAGTGAGCCCCACGGCAGGGCCTCCTTTCTCTGCTGCTCCTGGACTCTGGGGTCAGGTGGGCCCGGCCTGCGTCCTGCACGTGGCCCTCAGGCTGTGACCCTGGAGGGCCCTGGAGCCGCCTGGCCGCACACCTCCTACAACAGCGCCCATTTCAACAGCCGGGAGACCCAGGAGGGCGCAGCGCTGGGCTCCCAGTCGCCTGGGTTTGTTCTGCGCCGCTCCCAGGGCTGAGCCGGCGGTGGGCAGAGCCTGCCCCACAGGAAGCGAGCTGAGCACTGGACACTGGGGAGCCCTGCTCGGCAGGCCCCGACACTGGACAAGGCCTGGTACCTCGTCCCCACAAAAACAAACGCCTGGGCTGACGCAGAAAGCCAGCCGTCCCAAATAGGAAGAGACAGAAGCGCGGAGTGTCCCTGAGGTTTACTCCCAGGCCCACTGACGGCCGCAGGTCGTCACCTCGACAGAGGGAATGACCGCGGCTCCCGAGCCCAGGCCTGCGGTGGAAGGGCTGGGACGGCTGCGGGGCTCCGACGTCCCATCTGTGGGCTGGAGCTGGCACGGCCCTGCCAGGGAGCTGCCCCTCAGGCTGCAGAGGGAGGGGACATGCGGCTGGCCAGCAGAGGTCCATGATGCGTCCAAGGGCCCCCAGCTGCGAGCGCAGTGTGGCCAGCACTGGTGACGGGGACAGTGCCTCAGCAGCTGCTCGGAGGCATCTCTGGAGGAGACCCGGGTTCCTGGTCCCAGATCACGAGGACAGGTGGACAGGGTCCCCTGGACAGGCGCAGGGGGATCCTCGTGTGGCAGCCTGCAGGAGGGAAGGACAGAGGCTCCCATCTGCTCAGCTGTTGGCCGTCCCTTTCACGGGTGGCTGCAGCTGCCAGGGCGTGAGGTGGCGCCCGAGTCAGGGAGCATGGGCCTCCTCTGGATGGGGTCGGGGTCCCGGCTTCAGGTGGCTGTGCCCCTGGCCAGTCCCCAGGCCTCTGCACCCTGACCTCCCGGGGGGACACGGCATGGGCCCCTCCCTCGGGGTCTGCCCCAGTTCTGCTCCCAGGCAGTGTCCCCTCCACCCTGGACCTGTGGTGGCCCACCCCGCCCAGGGCCCAGCCACGTACCCCTGGTGCCAGCTCACGGCTGCAGGGTCTGCTCCTCGCCATCATGGTCACTGTCCTCCAGCTGCTCCAAGATCCCGTCCAGCACCACAGACCGCTTCTTCTTCGGGGGCTCTGTGCAGCCCACGTGGCAGCAGAGGAGGATGACGAGGGAGGACAGGGAGGGAGAGGAGGGCAGAGGAGGGAGGGAGGTGAGGAGAGGGCAATGCCAGCATCTCCAGCCTGGAGCCTCCCTGCCTCCTGCCCCCATCTCTCCCCCGATCCTCCCTGCAGAGGAGGCCATGCATGAGCCTCCTGCAGGTCAAGGGCCAGCCAGGGCCGAGGGGACAAGGGACTCCCACAGTGCAGGAAAGCGGCTGGCACACAGTCAGAGCTCAATATGCGTTGGGTACACAGATGCAGAATGCAAGGACCCCAGAGGTGCAGAGCAACCATCAGAAGTGGTTGGAGAAGGGGGGCTAATTGGCTTGGGCTTTGACGAGTGCAGAGGAGTTCTCTGTGAGGAGAGGTGGCGAGGAGGGCGTTCAGGGGCAGAGCAGGGAGGGACGAAGGGCAGGTAGGCTCGCCACACAGACGCGCCCCTCCTGGGTGCACGGCCTGGCTCTGCTCCACCCACGGCAGCTGTCACTGCTGCCTCATCCAGGTGAGGGGCGTGAGTCGGACGGGAAGGTCTGAGGTCCAGCCAGAAGTGGAGCAGTGTGGATCTGAACCCAAGTCACACCTGAGCCCACACTTTCTGCTTCTCACGTCTCTGGTGCTGGCCAGGGAACGGCAAGGAGACTGCAGTGGCGGAAGCAGGGGTGCCGGTTCCCTGGCCCTCCAGTGAGGAAAGAGGGCAGGAGGCCGAGCTCTGGGCTGCCTGCTTTGTCAGTCCTTCTGCTGGTCTAACCACTCATTAGTGCGGGCTCCTCCTCTCCAGCCTTTCAGGTGTCTAACCCCCCCAGAGCCCTTGGCCCCTCTTCACACTGGCCTGGGGCTCCCCCAAAATGGCAACAGTGCTCGGCCCAGGGTACCTGCCTGAGCCGCCTCCCCGCTCACCGTCCTCACTGATCTGGACATGGCCCTGTTATGATGGAGTCCCATCACCTTCCCTCTGGGCCCCCAGGACATGAGTCCCTGCCCTCGGGCACAGCCTGAGCTGCCCAGGCTGTGGAAGGTGGCCACCTGGAGCCCTGGCCCACCTGCCCACCCCATCCCAGCTCAGCACCACCACCCACCACCAGGCAACAACCTTTGTCCTCTGCGACCCCAGCCTCAGCATGTGGCCTGGCCTGCAGTGGGGGCTCCTGACACCCCTCGGGGGATGAGCAGGCAGCCCCGTCTGAGGACAGGGCTGAGCTGCCCACAGGGTGGGAGAGGAGGGCTGGGGCCTTGAGGCCCCGCAGCGGCTACGAGGGAGGGGGACAGGATGCGGGGCTGGTGGCTTCCCACCCCCCGCCACCCAAGGCTCGTGGTCCCCTGGTAATGGCAGCTCCCGGGGTGACAGTGGCCTCTAGAAATGGAATTCGTGAGCAGGTCACAGGCACCAGGAAACAAGGCAAGCCGCCTGGGCCACAGCCCCACGGGGTGGAGGGTCTCCCAGGCCTGCTCTCCACAGAGCTCTCTGCTCTCAGCCTGACCCCAGGTGACGGCCTGGCAGGGGACAAGACCCCCTTTGGGACACCGACCTGAGCCCTGCTCCCTCCCCTGCGGCGCTGGTTCCCTATGGCCAGGGTCAGCTGGGAGCCCAGAGGAAGGAGCCAGGCCGAGGCCCCAAGGACACCCAGCTCACAGCACACCACCCGCTCTGTGGGCGCAGCTGCGACAGGGAAGCCTCCCTGGGTCTCCTCCAGACCGCGGAACCCAGGGGGGTGTCCAACAGGCCCCGGCAGGCCGCACCCCCCATGGCAGACCAGCACCGACCTGGGGGGCCCCGAGGAGCGGCCTTCCCACCCCCATCCTGCGTTTCTGGAGTCCCCACTAATGGTTTTATTTTTCAATTAATTCCTTGACAGAACGCCAGCCACTCTCCCTTCCCCGGCTGGGCGGGCGGGCCCAGGGCGGAGCACATCACGGTTTTGTTCCGGAGGCAGAACGTTGAGGAAAGGCGAGCCGTGCCTGGCGGGCAGAAGGGGCTCTGCAAGGGGAAGCGGCGGCTGAGCAGCCAGGGAGGGGAGGCCAGCTGGGCCTGGAGCCCCCGGCTGGGCTCTGAGCCGAGAGGAGAGGGGCCGGGGCTCAGGGCTCAGGGCTCAGGGTCCAGGCTGCACCTGGGATCCAGCCTTGCTGAGCCTGGCTGGGTGACCTTGGGCAAGTTGCTGCACCTCTCTGGGCTCAGTGTCTGCAGTTATCAAAGGACAATGACATTACAGTGCCCACCACCTGGGGAGCTGGAGGATGTAAGCCAGGCAGTGCTGCACACTGGAGGCCCAGCTGCTGGGGAGGGTGAGGCAGGAGGGTCACTGAGCTCAGGACGGCACGCCAGCCTGAATAATGCCACCAGACCACCTCAAAGACCAGAGGGAGTGCGTGTGAGCAAGGCACCCAGCACTCAGGACGGTGGCCATGGCTCCACCATTCCTGGAACCTGTGACAGGAGTCACGAGGGAGGCCACCTCCCCCTCGTTGGGACCCAGAGGGATGCAGAGGCCACCACGGAGGCCACCTCGAGAGTGGGGATGTGAGCACCGGGAGAGCCCCACTAGCAAGGTGGGCAGACGGGGGGCTGGTGACGCAGACCCAGCCGTCCCCCACCCCCGCAGTTCTGAAGACCACCAGGGTGAGCCCCACGTGCCCACTGGGGGCTGCTGGTTACAGCCCCGCCTTCCTCCCACTTTCCTGGGGTTGCCTCCCTGGCAATCGCCAGCATCGCGACAGAACCAATGGACGTGCCTGGCCTCACTGTGGCCGCGGAGGGGCATCCACATGAGGGGCCGAGGGGCACCCTGCCCCAGCTCGCCGAGTGCGGGCCATGCAATGGGGACCGGCAGCCCTGAGAAGGGCAGGCGCCGCTCCAGCAGGCCGGACGCCCCAGGCCTCAGACTCGGGGGCCTGCCATCCTGGCTGCTGGGGGCCACCACCAACCCGCACTTCCCACCCTGGGGACACTGGGGCACAGGGACACGAGCTGTGGGTGCCTGTGCTGGCCGACCCCGACGGTGGCGCTCTGCCTCGTCCCTCCCTGGGTCCATCCCACTGCCCCTGCAGCAGCCCAGCCGCCTCCCTGCATCTGCCCCCGGGGCTGCTCGCAGCAGGACGGCGTTCTCGGTCCTTCAAGGGGACAGTGCTGCTCTGCTGGTCTCATGGGCTCTGGTTTGTCTTCAGTTGGGCCCAGCAGGTGTCCTGACTGAGCACCTGCCGAGCACCAGGCTCACGAGCGCCAGGGCAGGGGCTGAACCACTGGCCTGGGTCAGGCTGGGGCCGGGGAGCTGGGCCCTGCGCCCCGTGGCTGGTCTTCTCTGCCCTACCTGGGCTGCTCCCACATGGGCAGGACCAGCAACAGTGACCCCACAGAGGACTCAAGGACACAGGAAGGCCCTGAGGCCAGGGTGGCTCCAGCAGGAGCTGAGCCAATGCTAAATGTAAACCCCAGGTGACCTGCGAGGCCCCCGGGGCTACTCAGGGCCCAGCAGAGGACCCATCTGCCCAAATGTAGGCTGACGGGTGAGGACAGGCTGAGGACCCAGGCTGGGGCTGTGGGGCAGCAGGCTGTGGCCTTCCTTGAAGAAATCCCGTGAGCTGGGGACACCAGTGTCCCTTTTTTCAGAGAAGGTGACAGTGACCTCGGCTCTGGGGAAGTCGTGACTGCAGGGCCTTCTCCGGGCCCAGCAAGCCAAGGCCATGCTCAGCCGCCTGCCCTGTGGCGGGGACACCCTGACTCCCCGGGAAGCAGGGATCCACAGGAAAGGTGCCGACCAGGTGTCCAGGCTGCACCCTGCACTGGGCAGAGAGCTGGAAGCCACTGCCGCATCCTGCTCCCATGGGCGGGCAACGGTCACGAGGGCCTGGTGCTGACCCAGGTGTGAGGGGCTCTGGCTCCGAGTTCAGCCTGGCCTGGTGACCTCACTCTGTACATTGGGGAAGTATGGGGTCTTGGACTGGCCTGGACACTAAGAGACCATGCGCAAGGTGGGAGGAGGTCCTCGGGCCTGGGCTACCCAGTGTGCCCCGAGCCTGCGCTGGGGGCTTGGGGCCTGGTCCGTGTGCATCTGCACCAGTTAGTTAGAGAGTGGGAGCTTCCTGGGGAGGGGGGCTCAGTGTGCAGGGGAAAGGGAGGGCCCAGGAGAGCCCGGACAGCACCCACCACCTACTTGGGCCTCAGTATCTTGCAGGTCTCAGGGGCTTGGCCAGCATGGGTCAGCGTCAGCTGCCCCTTTCCTTTGGGCATGGGCCCTGGGTGGAGGCAGAGGCTGAGGGGGAAGAGACGGAAGTGTCTCCCCTGGGGCCAGGCTGCAGAGTGGTCTGCGCCAGGACCTGTGCGGGGCCAGGTCGGGAGGCGGTGGAGTCCGACAGCCTGGGGCAACTACAGGGAGGACTGAGGACTGCGGCAAACGGGCTCACACTTCTTACAAATGGGAAGCCCCTCCTCTGGCCAAGTGCCCATGGGAAAGTGGGACCAGGGCGGCCAGACTCGACTTCCCAAGAGATGTCAGGATCTTGATTTTCAGGCCAAATCTTCCAACAGCAAAATACTGGTCATTAATTCAAAGTCCCTTTGCTTTCCTATCCTGTGGGCAAGACACAGATGTGGGTGCCCTCAGCAGGGACAGCTGGCCGCCTCTGACCTGTCCTCTCCCCCCTCGTCCACAAAGCCTGGCTAGCTTCCCCCGAGGTCATGACATGGCCACAGAACCCTGTTTTCTGTGGCTTTGTCCCTCCTGGCCTGGCCAGCCTGCTTCAGAAACAGGACTGGCCCCTTGCCCCCTGCAGCCAAACCTCCTTCCACCGGTTCCCAGCACTCGGGTCCCCGGGCTCCCAAACCCTCGTCCAATCCTGGCCGGGCCGCTGCCCCTCCCGCCGCCCGCAATCCTCCTGTCAGTTTAATGCCGTGATCGATGAGGAGGAGCAGAGAGATGGCCCGGCACAGCTGGCTCCCCCGTTAGCCCTAGCAGGACTCCCGGCCTCGCTGCGACAGCCGAGTGAAATGTTTTCGGAGCGCAGAGAACACAAGTCAATAACAATTTAGCTGGATTGGGAGCAAGCACCTCGCCCGCACGGACGGCCGCTCCCGGGGGACGGGGCGCCTGCGCGCGGGGCCGCAGAAGCCCGGGAAGTATTTCCAAAACACCACCCGGCGAGGCGCAGGGCGCGGGCCGTGGCTGTGCCCCGCCTGCTCCAGCTGGCCTCGGGGCCCATCCCAGGCCAGCTACCACCCTGCCGAGGCGCTGCCTCCGCCCAGACGACTGCCCCCTGGTCTTTCCTGATCGTGCTCCAGCAGCAGCAGTGGCCAGGGCGTGGGGACGGCCACTCCAGCAGGGCGGGCGACACCCCCGCACCCCCCACCATGCCTTTCCTGTCTGGACCCTGCGTGGCAGCCTGGGACGGCCCCCTCGGCTCTCCTCCTGCGGGGGCTGCCACGCCAAGTCTAGGCTGGACAGTGGGCAGCATCCAGAAAGCCTGTCTCCAGGTGATGGAGGGACGAGAGGGACACTGTGACTCCACACGCTGGCGGGGAACTTCCTGATTCTTAAAGCCTGATGGTCACGTCCGCACGGTCACGATCACGGGGGCGCATCTGGAAGGCTGATGGCCCTGAAGGCCCTGAGGATGACAGGCCCTGCGGGTCCCTGGTCTTCTGGAACGTGCTGCCCTATGGGCTCCTGCAGGCTTTAACTGTCACCTCCACGACGATGACCTACGAATTCACACCTCAGCCCGGACTTTGCCCGTGAGTTCCCAGCTCACAGCCATCTGCTGGGGACCCAGCTGGCCCAGAAATCTACCCACACGCCTTTCTTCCCAGCTTCCCGATGGCTCGTCATGTGGCCCTACCGAGCTGAGTGACTCGGAGCAAAGACCCGGGCACCAGGCGTGCTCTCTCTCCTGCCCTGAGAAGCCAGCCTGGTGACGCTACCTTTTCCAAATGCACAGTCCACCTCTTCTCTCCACCCCTGGCCTCTGCTCTGGTCACTGTCCTTCCTTACCAGAGCAATAACGGACCTCCCACCCGCTTCCCGCCCCTCTAAGCTGCCACCCCCAGAGAGCAGCGAGGATGAGGTCTGAAAGTGCAAACCTGGTCCTGGGACCCGTATCCCTTCTGAAACCTTCCGGGGCTTCCTACTGCATCTTGAATAAAAGCCAGGCTCCTGCCGGCCAGAAGCGCCTGCAGCTCTGAGGATGGGCCCCTGCCGTCCATCCCGTCCAGTGTGCTCCCGACCCCTCCCACCCTGGGCCTGCTCCCCAGCTCCCATGGCCTGCTCTGAACACGCTTCTGCCTCGGGCCCTTTGCACCCACAGTTCCTCCTGCTTGGAATGCTTCCTGGTCTCTTCAAATCAGAGAAAGGGTGACTCCCTGGAAAGCTTCCATAAGCACCATGGGGAATAAGAGTGAAGGACGTCATCCTTTCTCATTTCCTGCACAGAACTTTGTCAATACGGTGATCATCTGTCGTGCTGCTCCCGTGTCAGCTCTGGGTGGGATGACCTTCACTTCAGACCAGAGCCCACAGTGCTGGACCATCAGGGGATCAGCCAAGAGCTGGCGAGTGTGAGTCAGAAGCAAAGCAAGGGGCCCCTCTCCAGGGCAAACTGAAGCTGAGGCCTGGGGCTGGGCAGGGCAGGGCAGGGCAGGGGAGCTGCCGTTGGGAGACGTCTGGAATACAGGTGAGGAGGATGGTCATCTAGGAGGAATCAGCCACCTGGGGATTTCGGATAAACATGGGCAGCCAGCCGACAAGGCCTAGGGCCTGCAAACTTCCAGCGAAGGCCAGGCAGCGAGGACTTCAGGCTTTGTGGGCCACAGGGGCTCTGCCACAACTGCCCGGCTCCCTGCAGTTGGGATGGGGCAGTGTGCCAATAAAACTTTATTTACAACATCAGACTGGGGGCCGTGCTCTGCAGTGCTTCCCTCCTGGACTGGAGCCCAGATCTGACAGAGCGGGCCATTTGGGACTTAGTGCATGATGAACAGGGTCATCTGTTCCACTGGGTCAGAGCTGTGCGACCCCCAAGCAAGTCAGGAGAACTCTGGGGCCTCAGTTTGAACCTCTGTAAAATGGGAACAGCACCTCTCAAGGGAGTTGTGGGGCTAGAATGAAATCAATGTCTAAATTTGAGATGGAGAACGTAAGCCTGCCGGGCTCCTCTGCATGCAGGAGTCTGACGAAGGTCCACCCCGGTTCCTCGCTGCCTGCCTGGCTTGGTCTTCAGAAGTGAGGCGCACGCCTGTGATCCAGTGTCCTGAGAGGCTGAGGCAGGATGCGACTCCGAGGCCAGCCTTGCAGCTGAGTGGGGGGCAGAGCACCCCTGGGTTCAGTCCCCAGAACACAAACCAACACACAACACAACGCTCGGGCTCCGGAGGTGACGGAGCAGACGCTGCCCACAGCCCACCCATCCCCCGGCAGAACAAGGCAGCTCGGGGAGCAGCAGGTGCTCAGGTCGGATAGCCCCCTCCTCCCGGGCTGCTGCGGACGCCGCCCAGGAGGCGATTCCCTCCCCACCCCTGTGTCCCTGGCAGGTACTGCGGCTGAGGCCCCGAGAGCCTCTCTATGACATGACCCACGGCTTGTGACATGCTTGGGAAGAAAAGGACAGAGCAGCAGCCACTTCCCTCTCTTCCCTCCACGCTGCTCACTCTCCCACATGCCAGCCCAGAACAGCACTTGACGGGAGGGGACAGGAGGGGACAGAAGAGGACAGGAGGGGCAGAGGTTCGGGGAGCGCCCCTCTGGCTGTCCCTTCCCCAAGCTCCTCTCCCTGTCAAGGTCTTGGCCAACGCAGGGCAACTTTCAAAAGGCCTTCTGAGACCTGCCCTGGCTGTTCCGTTTCCCAGGGGTCAAACTCACACGCAAGGGGAACCAAGACCCCTGCCCACCTGCAGGGACGTGGTGGATGGAGTCGCGGTGGAAAGGGCAGGCGGCCAGGCGGTGCTGGGGCTGCTCTGAGCCCTGGGTCCCCTGAGGCTAAGACTAGGCAGGACAGCGGCCGCTCCGCCTGGCCAGTCACTGCTGGCCAGGGGCCAGTGCTGTCCTGAGCACCATGCCCTCCTCGCCACCGGCCGCCCTCCAGGCTGAGGCACAAGGACACCTCCAGCTCTCGCTCCTCTGCCCACAGCGCCGCCTGGCTTGAGCAGAAGGTGGTGAAGCCAAGTGGTCCTGGCAGCCCAGAGCAGGGTCCCTGGGTGGGGGGCACCCTAACCATCACACACACAGCGAATACGAGGCGCGCCGGGGCCACGGAACAGGTATGGGGCCGAGGCTGGGGTCGGACGTGAGGGGCCGACAGCGAGAGGCTCAGTCGGGCCTGGATCCTGACTGCCATCAGCTGCTGGTGCCCTTGAGCAGTGACTTGCCCTCTCTGTGCCCTGGCTTCCCCACCTCACAGGAAACACCAGGGTCGTGCAGGTTAATCCTTGAGGACGCTCACAGCGGGCCCCGGGCCCCAGGTGAGGGCTGGCACAGCGGCGACACCCAGCACCACACAGCTGGACTCAGATCAGGCGCTGCCTGACCTGGCTCCTCAGGACCCGGGAGACTGGTCCTGGGGCTGCAGGCTCTGGGCCCTCTGGTTTTCTGTCCCCACAATGCCACCTGAGTCAGCAGCTGGGACATCTGAGAAATGGCGCCCCAGGGCAGAGCAGACTCAGGGGGCTTCAGGGGGCCACACGGGCTGCAGTGAAGACTCCACTCTGCCTGCTCCGGCCCCCCACCATCCCGAGAGCTGCAACAGGCCCCGGTGCAGGCCCTGGGGCACGGCCAAGGCGACTGCCCTCCGCTCGGTCCACGGGAGTCCTTTGTCAAGCCAGAGCTCAGCAGCCTCCGCCTGAGATCTGAGTACCTTCCTGGCGGAGCTCAGGGCCGAGGCCAGGGCCGGGAGGGAACTGGGCACGGATCCCGCTTGCCCCCGGAGCCTGCCAGGTCCTAGCAGCTCCACACAATGTGACTTCCACACAAACGGGCTGGGCACAGAGGGAAGGAGGCCCCGTGGAGGGCAGAGGACTGCAGCCTGATCCGACAGGCCCACCGCCACCGCAGGGTCTCTGGGGCAGTGAGGAGGGCGGGCGGTGCTGCCAGGGCCAGGGAGGGACAGGGCACAGGTCCTGCCTGCCCTTGAGGTCCCGGTTGTCAGCCATCACCTCCATGCCCACCTGGCAGCCTCAGTTCTCATCTGCAGAATGGGCTGGCCACGCCCGCCTCACAGGTACTGGGGGGCTGCGCAGGGTGGCAGGCCTTCTGGGCGCTCACGACTGAAGGCACCGTGACCACCTGCTGCAGCTGCGAGGCCAGGAGAGCTGGTCCCCAGGAGCCCTTCCCAGAGGCCCACTGGGGAGGTGCTGCCCACGCAGCTCAGGGTGGAAGTGCTGACCGCCCTCTGTGGCTGCTGGGTGCAGGGCAGCGGGCGCCGCCCCCGCTCGCGGAGTCCCCTGCACAAACATTTGCCGACGGTGCACATGGGTGCACGTGGCCGGTCAATGCCTGTCGATCGGCCGCGCTTTCTGCAGGTCGGGATTTGGGGCTTATTGAGCTGTGAGCCTTTGACTGGCTCCAGCCTCCGCTTCTCTGGCTCCAATATTCCACCCTGAGGTGACGGCCTGGCGTGTGTCAGGGACCCAGGGACGCACCCAGGGTTGACAAGGAGGAGCACAATGGCCTCAGGCGGGAAGTGTGGCCCCAGC
>JAJEJO010004063.1:74037-84378 GCA_020662805.1 Glaucomys volans | reverse complement strand
AGCGCCAAGTCATGGGCCCTGCCTGGAGTCCAGGGAGCAAGATGGAGAAGAGGCTGCAGCCTGGGGCACAATGGGCAGGCAGGGGTCTGCGTCCTGCAGGCCTGGCAGGTGGCCGTGCCTGAGGCCCCGGCTGCCTCTGCGTTCCGAGGCCACCTGGGTGTAGTCGGCTCCACTGCTGCTGCCCGGAGGCCCTGCCCCTCAGGCTCCGGGCACGAGCAGCCACCTGGACGCCACACCCTCGGGGTCCTCCCAGGCTGCTGCTGCCCCGGCCGGTGAGGAGCAACCACCCCTGGCTCCAGGCTCTTTCTGCAGAGGAATGGGAGGCCCTGGCTCCTCAGCCGCCCCCAGGATGGGCCCAGATGATGGGGCAATGGCACCTGGAGCCCATACTGGAGAGCACTGAGGGCTGTGGGCCCCAGGACAAGGTGTGAAGGACTGTCCTGGCTCCAGGCTGCAGCCTGTTCTCCCAGGCACACAGGAGGGGTGCATCCCCGCCAGATGACCCGTCACTAAGCCACGGACAGAATGGGAAGGAAGCTGCACCTTCCTTTTGTCACCAGGCCCAGAAGCAAAGGCAGCTGTGACGGCAGTGAGGCCTGCAGGTGGCCAGCCTCCCACACAGGGACAGGAGGAAGGCTGCCCAGCTGGGTGCGCAGCCCCTCCTGCCTCCCTGAGAAGCCCTGGACCCCGAGGCCCAGCCCCAGCCGCTCCTACCGTGGAAGTGCTCGGCTGTCTTCCGCCGCAGGGCCTGCAGGGTCACCTCGGAGTCCGCCCACTCCAGGACCAGCCTCCGACCGTACAGGTGGGTGCTGTGGCACAGGGCACTGAAGGCTCTCTGCAAGGGGACAGAGACAGCAGCGCGTGAGCTGAGAGGGGCGGTGGCTCTGGCTCCAGCAGCTGGGTGTTACCAAGTGGTTACGTTTCCACAGATGGCCGAGGGCGCCGGCGGCAACGTGGCTACCACTGGCGCCTCGTGATTCCCACGTTCCATCCTCTCTGCCCAGGACGACCCCACTAGCAGGCTACCATCCCACCTGCAGCAGCAGCGGCTCCTGAGGAAACCCGGCTGTCTGACCACCACACGATGGTCGTGCATTCTCCTTCGCTGGCCCTGGTGACTCTGTCCCCCACAATGTTCTTGAATCTGTCCCCTTCGGGTGGGTCCCCTGCCCTTCGATTGCCATGTCCATCCCTGGCTCTGCAGCCCGAGGCCCGGCCCATGCTCTCCCTTCGCCTCTTTACTGTTCCCGACCTCCGCCCTGCCTCGTCCCCTCTGCCTCAACGCTGTCAGTAAAGCTCACATTGGGTTTTCTGGGTACTGGGAACTGAACCCAGAGGCGCTTTACCACTGAGCCACATCCCAGCTCCCTTTTTACTTATTGTGAGACAGGGTCTCACTAAGTTGTGTAGGGCCTCCCTAAATTGCTGAGGCTGGCTTGGAACTTGTGATCCTCCTGCCTCAGCCTCCCGAGCTGCTGGGATTGCAGGTGTGCACTCCCAGCTTCAGGATCTTGGCACATCCAATCAAGCTTCCTGGCTCAGTTTCCCCACCTCTGGGACGGGAATGTCAGTATGTGCCAGCCAAGGGTTCTGAGGAAGAAAGAGGGGCACCGTGGACAGTCCCAGAACAGCAGGGGCCCACAGTGGGCGCTCGCAGGGCCAGGTCCCTGTGCTCCTGTGGCCACACGGCCCTTCTCGCAGCAGAATTGAGGGAGGTGCTGGGTTTGAAGAGGACCAGGCCCCAGGCGCCCCTGTCAGTGCTGGAGAGCAACAGGGTGTAAGGGGCCTGGACGGCAGCCTGGGATCGAGGAGCTGGGCCTGCTCCTCCTGCTTCCCCGACGCCGAGACGTGCCAGATCCCGGGCCTCACCTCCACCTGACAGGTTGGGTAGCTGACCTGCGGCTCCCCAGGGAGAAACGCGGGGCCACCCCCACACCCCGTGCTCAGGTGACCATCTAGAAAGAGGCAGCTGCAGGGTCGTTATCCCAGGTGAGGGGCCAGTGAGGAGGCCACAAGCCAAGGACGCCGCACTGCCAGCTGTCACAGGGGTCCTCCAAGGAACCAGCCCACGCAGACGCCACTTTGCAGCTGCGGCTTCTGGAACTGCTGGACCACACGCGGGTCGCTGGAGCCACCAGCGGGGGGCGCCTGCTGCAGCTGGAGGAGGGCAGGCAGAGGTGATGGGGAAGCCGCCGGCCTCGTGCTACCACGGCCACTGGACACGTGGGCCCTGGAGAGGCGGGAGGGCGCGGGACCGCAGCTCTAGGCGGCGTGGCAGAGGCCCAGCCGCTGTTCCGAGGGCCAGGTGCGGGAAACTTCCCTTCCCTTCTTCAACTTTAGTGCTGAAAGCTCCCTCCGCTGCCAGCAGCCTCTGCCTCTTTTTCCAGGCGGATATAAAAACGCATCTGGACTCGGAGCTGAAATGGCCCATTCTGGGCTCTGAACACACGCGCTCTCAGCTGGCGACGGGGAGAAACGGCCTGGGCGGGGAGTGGGGGCTTTGAGGAGGGGAGAGAAGCCGGTGGGAGTCTGGCAATGGCGGATGCTCCCTCCTGGTACCAGGGTCCCTGAGGAGCGGAGTCCTGGGATGGTGGGCGGGGGCGGCCGAGAGCAGCATCTGCTAGATCCTCTCCTCGACTTGGAAGGGGGAGACGAGGCCCTGGGAGGCCCAGCCTCTCTGCCTCCTGGGGTCACAAGGCGCTTCTACCCTGGGAAGCCCGTTCCCACTCCCATGCTGCTCAAGTGCCTAGAGAGGCCTGCTGGGGGAGCCTCTAAACAGCCCCTCTCCTTCCTCCCACACTTCCCATGGCCTCGCTTTGAAAGGGCTTTCCACTCACAGGTAAGGCGGCCGGTCAGCCTATGGTGGGCTCTCTGGCCGGGCACCTTGGTTCAGATCCCCCTTCACTGTGTGATCTTGGGCAAGCTGTCTAACGTCTCTGAGCCTCAGCTTGGACATGTGGAAAGGAGAGGCAGCAGAGGAGAGAGGGGAGGCTCCTGAGTGGTTCTGCCGGAGGCTGTTATTATTATCCTGCACCCTGACTTTTCATTCCCACAACGAAGGCGGGAACAACGGCAGTGGCCTCAGCTCTTCGCAGGAGCCGCTACAACCCCGTGTGCGGTTCTCCAAAACCAGCAGGGTCACCCTCCTCCTTCCAGCCCCGCAGGCTAACAGGACACCCGGCTGCACTCCCCAGTGCCTGCTGCCTCGGTGGCTGGAACCTGGTGGCCTCAAACTGTCTCCGGCAGTACAAAGACCCTGCTCCCAGGCTGAACGTGGCCTTGGATAATCCAGAGTGACTGGGCTTCATTAAATAATGACAGGTGTTACAGGTGCGGCATCCTGGGGACGAGGTGGGGAGGAGGAGGAAGACCCGCGGGCTCCAGGGCCACCCTGAGGTGTGGGAAGGCTCCAGGGGTGGCAGGGATGCAGGCCCTGTGCCACCCTGGGCGGAGTCTGCTGGCTGCTTCCTCCCACGCTGACCCCACTCAGACCACGGCCACCTCCCCGCTTTCCGAGCGTCAGCTCGAGGGTGGCCGGTGCCTCTGCCCAACGGCCTTGCGTGTCCCTGGAGAGCTGTTCCTGGTCCGCGGCTCCACTGCCTCCCCACCCTGGTGAGGACCACAGGTCACCTGGCTGCCGGCACTGTAAGCGCTCGACTCCGACCTGCCTCCCATCGCAAGGAAGGCAGAGCCGAGGGTGAGGCCGTGGCAGGCCAGCTTCCTCCTCCTCTCCCTTCCGGTGGCTTCGTGCTCCCTCCCGGGCATGAGCCCTGGATGCCACCCTCGGGTACACACTGGCTGCCCGGCACACCTGGCCTCCCTCCCTGCATCTGTTCCCTGACCCCTGGCACCTGCTAGTCTCCCTGGCTGGACCTTGACCCCTGCAGGAGAGGCATGGTGTCCTTCAACGTCAGTGGGGCACTGTGCTCAGTAAGCACCCCACGGTCTCAGTAAGCAGACCACGGCGGCTCTTCACTGAGCGTCTTCAGCCTGGCTGGGCGGTAGAGGTGGCCTGGCTGGAGGGCGACCTGGCCGAGGGTCCTGGTTCCCTTCCAGCCCTGCCCCTCAGACCACAAGACGCAAGGGCAGGCCAGGAGCAGGTCTGCATGGGAGAGCGAAGCCTGAGGACCCCGACTGGACACATGCGGTCTTGTCTGACACTGCGCCCAACGTGCATGAGTCTGGGACCTCGCAGGGTGGGGACAGTGACCCATGCTACCAGGACCCAGAGGTCAAGCCCCCAGCTGGCCTGCTGGGGAAGACTAAGGTCCAGAGTGGAGCTCTAAGGCCACAGGGAGCCACCCGCCCTTGGGAACCACTTCCTGTGGTTTTCTGAGGCCGATGCGGGTCATTCCTGGCCACCCCCACTGTAGGGCGACTCCTGGGCCTGTCGCCAGGGCTCCCTCGTGCTCTGCTTTCCAATGAGGTGAAGTGGACAGGAGGCCACCCCTTCCCTGCTCCTCCTGCAGGACAGGAGCTCCGGCCCTGCCCTTTCCTCCAAGTGTCCCCTTAGCCCAGGTGAGGTGCCAGGTCCCCCCTGTTGCTGGACCCTGGTGAGCCCCTCAGCCCCACACGTCTCTGGTGTGTGTGCAGCTGTGTTCTGGCCTCGACCCCTGGGCCCCCGACTCCGTGGGCACCTGAGTCCTGTCCCTGGCTGGGGCAGGGGCCCCTCCCTCAGGCGTGCGTCTTGAGTCTGAGTCCTGCTCAGACACCGTGCCACACCCGGAGCACGGGACAGCTTCCACCTGCCCCCAGGCCTCCCCTCTGTCCAGGTTTCTGGCAGCTGCCCAGAATCCTGGCTTTGGATCTCTCCTGACGTGAGCCATGGACCACAGGTCTGGGGAGCCACGGTCTCCCTGCCACCTTGTCCGAATTCCCAGGAGGTCTGATGAGGTGGTGTGGGTGAGGGTGCAGGTGGACTGTGGCCAGGCATGGCGGCCATCCTGAAGATCTGGAAGGCCCTGGAAGGCAGCCAGCGCTGCGCAGGCCTGACCTTTCCACAGCTTCCCTGGAGACAGACCTCCTTCCCCAGCAACAAAAGCTCGCTGCTCGGCCTTGGCGGGCTTCTGTCCCACGGGGCTGCAAACAGCGGGCTGGCCCCCGGGCAGAGCCGGGACGGACTCCTGTCCTGTGATGCCCGGGGTGCCCTCCAGTCCCTGGGGGACTGTCCCCAGAGAGTCAGAGGGCTGCGCCTCTCAGTGACGCTGACTACATCTGAACCCGGGCCACGCCAACCGGCCCCGACCCGCTGTGCCCCCAGCCTGCAGTGAGCTGCCTCTGAGCTGGCTAAGGGTGACCAGCAGGGCTGGGGACAGGGCCACTGGGCACAGCAAGCGGGGGAGCCAGGCTGGCACGCAGGGGCCAGTGACTTCTGGGGGCGTTCTGATGTCACCTCTCAAGTGCCCTGGGGCAGACCCCTCCCCCTGTCCCCTACTGAGTCCTGTGAGCCTTCTCCTCCTGGTGACCCTGCCAACAGCTTCTGGGCTGCACTGCGGGAGAGCCGCCTGCTGGGCAGTTACTGTCCCTAGGTGAGCGGGGTCTGCGCACGACAGAGAGCAACTCTGGGCCCTTCTGAGAAGTGACGAAGTGACACCGCGCTGCAGAGTGGGCTTCTAAGACAATTCCCCACAGGGCGCTCCCAGCCTGGGGCGCCCAGAACTGGGGACAGATGCTGCCCCTCCCACCCAGCGCTCACTGGCCCACCTCACCCCAGGGACCTGCTGTGAGCCAAATGCTGTCCTAGGGACGCGCACAGGGGCGCCATCTCCCCTCTGCCCAGAAGGCCACCGAGGACGGGCCCAGGGACACCCTGGGCGGTGGTGGGGCAGAGCTGGCAACCCTGACCTGACAGGGAACCTGTCTTCACTTTCTCAACTACAAGGTGGGCACTCTGGCCTCCCAGGCCACCAGGGGACCACGCAAGGCGAGGGCTCCTCCAGCCCCAGGCCCCGGGCGTGGGGGGCTGGGCTCCCGGAACCTGGGGCTTTGGCAGTGAGCCATCTGACACGTGAGGACAGGTGTTCCGGCCCAGCTGGGATCTGCACCTCTCCCCGGTGACTCCCACCGATGCCTGGTGCACCTGAGGGACCGAGAGCTCGCTCACCCCTGGGGCAGGGAGGTCCCCACACTGCGCCCACAGGCACGTGTCGAGGGCGGCTGGTCCTGGTTCCAGGCTCGAGGTCCACACGTGTTGGCTGGGCCTGAGTCCCCGCCTCGAAGGGTCAGCTGAGGATCCAGACGCACTTTCCTCCCCCCGCTGCCAGGACAGACACTTGGCAAACCGCACCAGGGAGGCGCCAGCGGCGAGTGCACGTGGTGCCTCGCAGGCTGTGGCAGAGTGGGGACAGCACCCAGGGCTGCTCCCAGCGAGCAGTCTGGAAGGCACAGGGAGGGACACCCTGGCTCCCTGAGCACACGACCCGGGGGTGGAGGGTGCTCGGCTGCCTGCGCCCAGCAGTGTCTCCCGGCACCGATCCACGTCATCCCCATGAGGGCCCCGGGCAGCAGCGTCCCCTCGTGGGGTGAGTAGGGGTCCCTCCTCCACATGGCCCAATGGGGATGGGTGGCTTGGTCAGCCACACTAACCCCAGGCGGCACTGCCGGAGGAGCCGGTGTGAGGATGGGGCGATGCCCGTCACTCTGCCACACCCCCCAGGCCTGGGGCCCCAGACTCGAGCTGAGCACGCACCACCGAGGGCCGACGGCAGCGGTTCCCCGAGCGCCCCACCCTTTGGGCTGGGCACCCAGCAAGGAGGGAGCTGGAGTGGCCTGAGCAGCTCTGCTGGCTCCACACTGGCCAGTCCTATCAGTGGACCCTGCAGGGTGACCGGGGGCTTGGAGAAGCTCTCGGAGACCCCTGGACGGGGCGGCTCTGGGCTGCATCCTGTGGCTCCCCGTGCCCACCCTGGTGGGGGAAACGGGGAGCAACTCGAGGGAGCGGGAGCCGAGCCGCTGTCCTCCGTGAGGAGCTGCCACCAGCCGGCGCCCTCGCTCCCCCCGCGTGTTTATTTAAGCGACACGTTGCTCCGCTAATTGGATAACGTTCCATGTGAAAATAGACCTTTTAAAACAACAGCAGCCGCGGCAAATAAAACAGCTGCAGCCCCTCGAGCACAGGCGCGGCCAGGAGGAGAATCTAGGGCGCCTTGCAGGGGAACCACACTCCGGCTTCTGGGCACAGTCCGTGCCTCGGCCTCGGCCCTCCCGCCCCTGGGCCTCCTCTCCTCCATGACTGGCCTGGTCTGGGGAAGCGGGGGTGGGCAGCTTCTCGGTGGAATCCCAGTGACTGTTGGTGGCCACTCAGCCAGTGGGGACAGGCGACCTGGCTGGGGAGTCTCAGCACACCTGCACAGGCTCCTGGGCTGGCCTCTGGCTTGGCAAGAGGGAGGCAGGGAGGCCGTGCCTCTGCACCAGGAGGAATGCCACTGCTCCTCTGGGGCGGGCTGGGAGGCTGTTCCCAGAGCTGCTCCAAGGACAGCCTCGGCTTTCCTCCCGGGAGCCCCTGAGGCTCAGGGCCAGGCGGAGGCAGAGGGGGTGCTGGGAGGAGGGGCTGCACAGAGGCGGCACTGGTCAGGGGACACAGCAGGCGGGGCAGAGGGACCAGGCTGTTCCCAGCTGCCCAACTCTGACCAAGACGGTGCCTCTGGGCCTCCTTCCTCCAGCTGTCCCAGGCCTCCTGCCTCCATCCGGCTTCCTGCCAGCAGGCTCTGGTCATCAAGCCCATGACAAGGGCAGATGGCTGGACCCGCCCTCAGTGCGGCCAGAGCTCAGAATGTGCTCCCGGGAGTTGGGGCAGCAATGGGGAGAGGAAGGTGCGCCTCTGCAGATGCCCCCCGAGTCCCAGCGCTGAGGGCCGATGGGGCCATGCACATGGGGACCGGGTCGTGTGTCCAGGTGGTGCTCCCGGTGCCCCTGGCTGTCCTCCTCAGCTGCTCTGCCCCTGCAGCCTCACAGGGCCCTGATGCAGGGCTCTGTCTATTTGGAGGTGTGCTTGACAGGGGAGGGGCCAACAGACCTGAGTCCCCAGAGTCTCTGGAGAAGGGACAGAGAACTCGGAGGCCCTTGTTCAGGAATGACAGGGGCGGCACATGCTCGGGACTGGGGACTGGTGTGGCAGGGACCCTTGGGCCTCGCCCGGGGCAGGCGAGGGGACAGGCAGCTGGCAGGGAGTGCTGACCAGGGCGCACAGCAAGCCCGAGTGCTGGACGGCCGGCTTCCCCCTGGCCAGCCTCCCGCTCCCCGTCTTGGTCCTCCCCCGTCTGAGGACTGCTCAGGCAGGCCTCTCCGCACAGGAAGTGGCAGATGCCCAGTGACAAACTGCCGGCCCTTATGGAGGGCTCCCAAGGACAGGGCCCTTGGTCAGGGTCCGCCAAGCCTGTGGGGTTTCGAAAGCAGGACTCGCGCCCCAGAGCTTCTGGGAGGCTCCTCTGGGGACCTGGGTGCCTGGCTCCACCTGACCAGAGCCACTGCCCTGCTCAGGCCCAGCAGAGCCGCCCAAGGTTCACACACCTCAGTGTGAACAGTGATGAGCAGACTGCAGAGGTCAGGGTGGAACGTGAACTGGACGCAGACGGTGAGGCTCTGGAGAGGCAGGAGGAGCGAGGAGCGAGGCAGACGGGGCAGAGCCCTCTGAAGGGCTGTGGCTGGGACTTCCTGGAAGCCCGGCTTGCTGGGCGAGGGCGGCAAGGGCCTGGGGGGCCAGGGTCAGTCGCTGGGTGGAGGAGAGGGTGGGCGCCACTCCTGGGGCTGAGCCCTCCTGTCCTCAGCTCTCCCAGGAGCCAGGGATGGAGGCAGGGAAGGGATGGCTGGGAGGAGCTGCCCCTTCAGACAGGGCCCCAGGGCCACACAGCGCTGGGCAACACTGGCCTGGCCTACTGGCCTGGGCGCCCAGCGTGGCCCTGGGTGGGGGGACCCTCCCTGTGCATGGCCTCTGTTCTGGCGACCCTGGCTGTTCTCTCTGCGACATGGCCCGGGGGCTGACGGTGTTCAGACTGGACGCCCACACCTGGGCTGACCCTCCAGCCCCAAGTCTGTGTCCGGGGGTGGCCCCACCCTGGGGTGGAAGGAGGGCGCCTTGCTCCCTGCCCCTTCCCCACCCTTTCTGTGTCTCCCCCTGTGTCCTCCTCTCGGCCAACAGGAGGCCCAGGGCCAGCCGCTCCCGCAACACCATGCACCCAGGCCTCGGGCGACTCCGCCGGGAGGCCATCGCCCAGTCGGGCTCTGTGGTGTGTCCTAACAACTAGCGCTGGCCGTGGCCTTCACGAGAAGCATTTCCATTTCCTAGGATGGCGGGCCCCTGCCCACTTCCCCGAGTCCTCGCAGGAGGGCTGGTACTAACCACTGTGGAGCCGCCCTTCCCTGCCCAGCGCCTGGGAACCCGTGGAGGGCACCCTGCCCTGGGCCTGCTCTGCCCTGACCCCTGGAGGTGTGCACATCTGTGGACAAAGGACGGTGGCCTGGGGGGATGGCCTGTGGCAGCGAGGAGGGCCTGGCCAAGGCATGCGCAGCGCTCACCACGTGCCGGGGCTGGCCAGCATGTCACCTGCAGGCTGGGTGGGCGTGGCCATCGGTGAGACACCTCCCTTGCTGCCACGGGCCTGCTGCCCGCACGGGGCTGTCCCTCTGACCCTGATGGGAGACAAAGAAAGGCTGCCACCCCAGGAGGACCAGGCGTCCCAAGGAACACGGCCACACATCTGAGGCACCGGCACCTGGCCTGAGGCACGGGGACCAGGGCTGGCAGGCCCTCAGGGGTGTCCCAGGGCCCGGGGCTGTGCCGTGGCCTGGAGCTGCAGCCTGGGCTCCAAGCAGCCGACTCTCCCTGGGCCCCTCCCGACGCCAGGGGGCAGTTTTAAGAAGCACCTGCTCCTCGGAAGGACTCCTCCCGGCTGCGAGGCAGGGGAGATGCCACCCTCGGTCAGAGGAGAGGGACCACGGTGACGGCCCGCAGCCACCTGCCGTGGGAGCTCAGGACTGAGAGTGCAGTGCCCAAGGACGCAGCGGGACGCCTGCTGGTGGCAGGTGAGGACCCGGTGCCCACAGCAAGGCCAACCTGCTGTACCCCAGTTCCAAGCAGAGGCCTCACCTCAAAGAGCCAGGGATCTGGCCCCGAGGTGGAGCCCTGGGCCAACACGGCGAGGTGGGCTCAGCCCCAGCCCCCCGAAAACCAAGCACCCCACCGAACACACTCCAGCTGGAGGAGCCTGGTGGTTGCGCGTGCACGCACACACACACACACACACACACACACACACCGCCACCAGGCAGGGCTGCCTCATGCCCACAACCAGCACAGGCCAGACCCTCCAGGGCACAACGGCAACGGGAAGACGCGTCCCCACA
>JAJEJO010004063.1:51808-73937 GCA_020662805.1 Glaucomys volans | reverse complement strand
ACGGGAAGACGCGTCCCCACAGGCTCCCTCCCTCTCCCGTCTGAGCGCCTCACTGCACCGCATTCCCCACACTGCCCGCCCTGGGGTCTCTCCCTGGAGTGCAGAGGCCTGGGAAGCCCGGCACCGTCCTGTCCTGCCGGCCGCCCTCCAAGGCTGCTGCTGCGGGAGTCAGCAGGCTCAGCGAAGGAGGAAAGCCCCTGGGGTGGCCCAGCTGCGTTTAAGGGGCCGGAGTCTCTGCCGCAGAGTCTGGAAGGAGAGGCCGCGGGGAGGGGCCTCGTCTTACCTTGGCGTCCTGCTTGGTGAGGAAGTCCACGAAGCCGAAGCCCCTGTGTGTGCCCGTCCCGGCCATCTTCTTTGGCAAGCGGACCGTCTTCAGCTCCCCGAAGGTGCTGGAAACAAAGGGCAACATGGGTCTGAGCGCTGAGGCCGCAGAGGAGGTGGAGCAGGAGGTTCCCCCGCCAGCGCCTCTGGGTTTTGAGAGGGTTTGAGCTCCAGCTGGGGGTCGCCCTCTTCTCCCTGGCCCTGGGCAGCTGGGGGCACTGAAACTGCAGCCTCTGGCACACCTGTCCTCCCCTTCCCAACAGGGTTAGGGACCATTTGCTGAGGAACCCAGACTTGGGCATGTGTGGTCAGGCCAGGGAGGTCCCAGGTTCTGGGCCTGGGGTCCAGTCTGCCTCCACATCCAGCTGGTCGCACGAGAACCCTGCTGTCTCCAGGACGAGCACCTGGGAGGTGCCTTCAGGGCTGGGGCTGGATGACACCAGGCTCCATCCCCCCACACCCCTCGTCCCTCCCGAGCTATGCCAAAGCCAGCCGAGCTCTGGAGGACACCAGCTCCTGGCCGGGATCACACCACTGCCCACGCCCCCACGAGCGGACGCTGGGAGAGATGCCAGGCCACAGGACTGCGCTTCCTCGGGGCCTCCCTGGCCTCCTCATCTCGGTGCCCACCCCCAGCCCCGTCCTAATGTCCATTTATCAAATATATAAGCACAAATTGCTGCCGATAAATATTTAATGCGCCCGGCGTCTGAAGAGAGGTGTTACTTGATTTGAAAATCTGCACACACTCGTGGCCGCCTGGGCGCACACCTGCCCCCGACGGTCTCAGATGCTCAGGGGTCTAAGACCGGCTGGGAGAAAACGCGTCGGAGGCCGTAAGCTCTCGAGAAACGACATAAGCTAAATCCGAGGCGTTAACCCGCGGCCCTGCCAGCATGACCAGGCATCTGCCAGTCCAATTTCCAAGGCAGGACACTATGCCGTGCGGCATGATGAAGACTCAAAATGAATCCGCACGTCCTCGGGAGCTCCCGGGCGGCTGGGCCCCTCCCGGCACCTCCTCTTTGCAGATGACCAGGAACGGCACTGGTGACTGGGCAGCCTCCTGGGACAGACGGGAAGAGCCAGAGCCAGCCCGTCAGGCTTCCTGCTGTAAGGAGGCTCCTGGTCCATCTGGAGGGGGCCAGGGTTGGGGACAGAGGACAGGCAGGTGGGACAAGAAGGTGAGGTTGGAGAGAGCGGAAGCGGCCAGCCCACAAAAGCTGCTTTATTCTGCCACCTAAAGGCCGGCACATCCCATGACAGATGCCATCTCTCACCACAGGTCCCTGCGCCTCTGCTGGGCTTGAGGACAAGCTCCCTGGCAGGCGGATTGGGAGACACGATTCTACGGCTCCGACTTCTTCAGAGAGGCCAGGGCCCCAGGGATGGCACTGGTGCTGCGAGGCCCAGCTTCTGGGGCCGAGCCTTCAGACCCAGTGGGAGAGACCAGGAGGATGGAGGGCCCTGGTCCCTGCACCCAGCCTGGTCTCCACTAGCTCGGAACAGCTAGGCCGGAAGCCACCCGCGACACCAGGGCTCGCGCTCATCTGTTCCCTGCCTTCCCCGGGGCCGAATCAGCTCTGCACCAGTGGAAACCACAGCCATCTTGTCACCCTGCACCCGCAGGAAGCAGCACAGTGCCCTGGCTCCAAGGGGACACCTGGAGAGAGCCCAACAAACAGGCGATGGCAGCCCCAGTGGACACGGCCGCTGGGACTGATGCCTCTGCTCCCAGGCAGGGGACGTGGGGCCCAGCTCAGGGCGGCAGAGCTGGAGCGAATGAGGACCCAGGCCTGGACTCTGCCTGCCATTAGTATGGCTGCTTTCAGGAGCTGGGTCTCGTTTTATTGGAGGCTTGGCCAGGTTGATGTGAGGCAGGGGGCCCTATAAGCGGGGCCAGGAGAGCTCCATGCAGCCCCCACAGATCCAGGACTGCACAAGACCACAGGAAGAGGGAGACGCCTGAGCCTTCCGCCCAGTCCTTTGCTGTGGCCCTGCATGGCCTCGACCTCTGCCCAGGTTTCCTAGCACTGATTTCTGATGAGCTGGCCTCTGTGTGTAAGAGAGAGAGAGAGAGAGAGAGAGAGAGAAAGAGAGGGAGAAAGAGAGAGAGAGAGAGGGAGGGGGAGAGAGAGAGAGGGAGGGGGAGGCGGGGAGGAAGAGGGAGAGGGGGAGCCTGCCGAGGTTGCTCCCTCCTCTGCAGCACCGTGCGCGCGAGCTGGATGCTTCGTGCATGGTAAGCAGCCCAGGGTCCGGAGAAAGGCGAGGAGATAATGGAGAGGTGGGGAGAAGCTGGGAGGAGAGGCTGGCAGAGCTGGGCCTCCGTGGCCAGTGGAGGAGGCGCTGCGGCTCAGCAGGGGCTGTGACAGGAGTAGGTCTGGGTCCACCAGAGAACTTGGCAGCGATGGGTCGCGGGGGTCCTCAGGGAAGGCACAGCCCTGGCCTGGGGCTTCCCAGCAGAGCCCTGCACAGCCAGTGAAGAGCTGTGCCTGAAGCCCTGGCAGCTTCGGGAATGGCTCTGGGGAGCAGCTCCTTCCTTCTGACAGAAGGATGGGAGGGAGCGGGGTACAGTGGATCGGGAAGGAACTTTCTGACACCCGGACACTCTCGGAAACGCCTGGCTTCAGCACCAAGGCCCTGAGGCTCAGCACACCGTCACTGCTGCCGGTGCAGCCACCAAGGAGGGCCTGCAGGGCGGTCTTGGAGACACACCACCTCCAGGGGTAGCAGCAACTGGGCGGGGGAGTGACGCCACCTCTTGGCTTACAGTTGAGAAAACCAAGGGCCAGAGAGAAGGCTCACGGCGACGTCCAGGGACCCTGGGACCTGAGGCCAGGAGAGCGCCTGTCCTGGCGTCCCCAACGCTGGCGTGGGCCTGTGGGATCACGTCAGGCCACCGATAATGATGGCAGAGAGATATGGAGAGACAATTAAAAGGAGGGGAAGAAAGGCGGGGACAGATGGATGAAGCGCCCTCAGCTTCTCGAGATCCACACAGTGAGGCTGATGCGACGCCAGGTCAGAGCCCTGGAAAAGAAGCCTGGTGAGGAAGTTCTGCAGGAACCCGCCTCCCAGGGCCAAGGCCACCGGGGCCAGGCTGGGCGGGGCCAGGGGCCAGGGGGCGGGGCCTGGCAGGGCACCGGCCGCCTCCCCAGCGGGCGCTGCTCCCCACTGTGTGGATAATGGAAACCACAAAATAGCAATTACTGTATCTGAAGCTGTGAATGAAGAGGCCGCGCAGGCCTTTGAACACAGCCTCCCCCGCCCCCTCGCTCACACCTCGCTTTTCCAATTACTCCATTCACCTGGGTGCGCCAATTACTCCCGCACCCACCCCCTCCGCGCGCCGGCACGTGATCGGGACGCGTGATCGGTGGCGGTTCCTGGGTTTGCGACAACTGGAGTTTGTTGTCACGTTTCTAATTTCTTGTGGGGCTGCAGGGCGGGAGGCGCGGGGGAGGCAGGGGGGGCCGGGCGGTAAGCAAGCCTGGCGTGCACAGCGTGCGCACCAGGACGCTGACTCAGGAGCGGGCGCCCTGCACAGGGTGCTGCCATTCCCTCCCCAGGCTGCGCCCTGACCGCCCTGTGGCCCTGGGCCCTGGGCGCCGCGGGGAAGGGCCCAATCACCCTGCATCTCCCTCCCAGAAGGAAGGAGAGCCCCGCAGAGCTGCCGAGCTGTCTTCCAGCAGCTCTGGAGCCGGCTCTAAGGCTTAGTGGGCAGGAAGGGGCAGGCCAATCCCCTCCCTGCACGCAGGCACCATTCGGGGACCCCACTGCTCCCAGGACAGGAGCCCTGATCTCTCTCTCTGGACCTGCTGGGGGAACCAGAAGCCAGCTGGATGCCGAGGCCCGGAGGGTCCCTGGGTGCCCCCTCCCCACCTGAGCTGGAGGCGCTGCTGAGGACCTCTGCCGCCACCCGGGACGCAGAGCAGGAAGGGGTGGCTGTGTAAGAGCGGCCGCGGGCTTCCTCCGTTCCCTCCAGAGGTGAAAAAACGGCCAGACCTCTTGGCACTAAAAGCCCTTAAACATGCCACCGCCACCAACCTCCAGGCACATCAGAGGCACACGTGACCATACAGGAGGTCCCAGCACGTCCCTTGAGACCCTATGTGCGCTCCCAGGACCCTCAGGAGCCCAGCGTTACTCCCATTTTCAAGGTAGAGAAAACTAAGGCGGGAAGAAGCCACAGTCACTCTGGGGGCTGCTACTGGCCCCAGGGGTGCAGCCTCGCCCGAGGACACTGGTGGCCACGAGCAGAGCCGGCTGAAGAGAGCAGCTGGCCCTGGCCCGTGCTCCTGCCCCGAGTCCACAGAGACTGCCCGCCTGTCCTTGTCAGCCAAGGCCCGGGCGTGCCAGGTGCCAGGAGAATGTCAAGGGAGGTCAGTCACTAGGCGGGTCCCCAGGGACCCCGGGCCTGGTGGAGAGCTCCGTCGCAGACACACAGAGAGCTGGGTGCCACTGTCCCCTGGCCCAGGGTCTAGGGTGGAGGGCTCCTGACTGCCACTGGCCACTCCCCATGCCCGTCCTCAGGCTGCACCGCTGACCCGTGGTGGATGAGGAGCTCCTGGGTACTGGGCGTGGCAAGCTGCAGCGGCCTTGTGCCCTGTCCCGACTCCTGGACTCCTCAGAGTCCCCATGTGCTTAGGTCCTGGCTGGGGCAGGCTGGGAGAGAGGCCATGGGGACACCTAGACAAACCCACCCCTCCACCCCAGCAAGTGCCTCACCAGCCACTCCGTCAGGCATGCCCGCGGCCTGAGTGGGACCTTCGCCATTTGGCTTGCCCTGCATTCTGCCAGGAGAGGCCCTGCAGACGGCGGGCTCCTCGGCCGCTGTGGCCACACAGCCTGGGACTCCCCGGCTCTCAGACACTCGCACCTTCACTTCACCTGGGTTCTCCCAAAGCATTGGGTCCCCATGCGCTGCGCATCGTCTCATCTAGCACGTGCTGTGGTGCAGGCAGGGTCATGTTTGGGGGCAGGCCATCCAGACGCTGTGCTGAGGACACTCTCTTATCTGTGTGACCCACCAGTTGCGACGAGGCGCGTCACGAGGACCTTGGGGGTCCTTCCAGAGACCTGCTTCTACTCCCTCCATTGCAGTGAAGAAATCACAGCAGGATAAAGGGGCCACGCAGGCGTCACCAAGGCCCAATGCCTGGACCATGATGCCGGGAACTGTGCCCGTCTGGTGGCAGAGAGGAAGTGGCCGTGCGGGCAGCCCTGGCCGGGTGCACAGACTGCGGCACGTCTGCACTGGGCCGCTGACAGCCCCTTGGGGTGGTGGCCCCTCCCTGGGAAGAGCGCCTTGAGGCTCCACTCCCCACCTCCCAGTGCTCCTGCCAGCGAGGGCCACTGACGCCATCCTCGGCCAGCCCTCTCGCCTCTTGGAGGCTGAAAACCGGCCTGGTTTCTGGGAGAGCGAGAGCGGCGTGGAGGACAGCGTCTAGCTTCCCTCATAGCCCTTCCTGGGGTCCCTGCCAGGCAAGCCTGACCCTCTCGTTTTCTAGATGAGAAGTCCCAGGGGCGAGCAGTTAAATGGCCTCTCTGAATCAGAGCCGGGCCATGTTCCAGACAGACTGAGGCTCTGGCGGAGGCAGCCTCCTGGCCTGGTCTGTCCAGAGCCAGTTGGGTGACCCTGGGGCAAGGCAGTTCCAGATCAAGAGAAAGAGGGCTGGGTGCAGCAGCACATGCCTGTCATCCCAGTGACTCGGAGGACGAGGCAGGAGGATTGAAAGTTCGAGACCAGCCTTAGCAACTTAGTGAGGCTAAGCAACTTGGAGAGAGACCCTACCTAAAATAAAAAGGGCTGGGGATGTAGCTCAGCTCCCTGGCAGAGAGCCCCTGGGTTCCCTCCCCAGTCCCAAGGACAACAGAGGGAAAACGCAATGTTGGAAGGACATGGCCCTGCAGGAGCAGGGGGAGGCTGGCCCTGTCCAAGGTTGAAGCTCCAAAGCCTCCGGGAAGATGGAAGTGAGCCAAGAGGGATGATGGGGCAGGGGCATGCGTGTGGGGGACAAGCCAGCAATAGGGGCAGCCCCCCGGGAGCTTGTCAGAGATGCACCCCACTCCACCCCACCCCAGCAGCTCTGGGGTTGCAAGGCCCTGCTGAGTGCCAGCCTGTGGGACAAGGCCACTGCTTCACCTGGATGGGCAGGGCCACGTGGGCCTGGCCGAGCAGCCCTCCTCCTGCAGACACAGCCTGCGACCCAGCTCCCTCGACAGGAGACTGCAGAATGCCACCAAGAGTCCCACATTTTAAACACAGTGTCACCAAACCCGGGAGATGCTCTGTGCCACCTCCATGCCTGAGCTCCATTTCCATTTGGTCTTAAGGGACCCAGAGAGGCCAGCAAGAGGACTTCCCTCACCTCCCTGTGCCCGTGACCGCCTCGGGGCGGGCGGGGGCCTTTCTGACCTTGCCCTCCAGGTACCTGTTTGTGCCAGCGCCCGCAGGGTTGTCCTCGCATACTGTGGCTTCTCAGGGGCTCCGAGCTCCCTGAGGACACAAGGGCCCTGCCACCCTGCCAGGGAGACGCTGCATGGCATTCGCCCAGGTGTGGACGCCTTCTGGCTGGGCCCGCCCCCACCCCATACTCCTCCACTCCAGCCTGACTCGCACAGCAGGGACCTGATGTCATGTGGTCTGGGGACCCTGGATCCCACATGTGCCTGGCAGACACCCCAAAGCAAGCCTCCTGTGCAGGCACCAAGCTCCGTGCGGGCAAAGAACAGTGGAAGGGACCAGCTGGGGCCTGTGGGGACGCTGACTGAGAGCCAGCGGCCTCCGTGTCCCCCCTGGGTTGGGGGCACTCCTGGAGAGATGGTTCCGAGCGTCTCCGCTGTGAGGACGCTTCGTCATGTCACCTGTACGTGCCGCCGTCTCACTGCCCACGCACGTCTCCACTATTTAAAAATGAGACTTAAAGGATGAGAAAAAACCCTCACCTCTCCTCCTGCCCTGCCGCCCGTCTGCGGAGGCCCTTCCTGGAGCCGCCCTGTGGCTCCCTAGGGCCCTGCCAGCCAGGCATCACACCGGGCATGTCCATGCACACTCCCCTGCCGTCCCCAGCCCTCAGGAGGCCGGCCGTGGGGCCATTCTGTGCACAGAAAGGCCGAGGCTTAGGCTGCTTACTGGATCGACCCAAAGTAGCAGGCAGCAGGCCCCAGGCCTGTGCTGGGGCGAGGCCAGCACCAGTGGAGGATCCAGGAAGCATGGGAGGCTGGGCCCTGTCCACTGATGCGGGGTGCAGCTCTCGGGCACAGAGCATCATAGAAAGTGGGTTTTAAATCAGTGCTTCTCAAACCCTCCCTGAGGGATGCTGGCCGACTGCCCTGGGCACCGTCCGTCAGGGCGCCGTCAGGCTGTGGGCGCTTTGGCTGCTGACCTTGTCAGTGCCTTGGCTGGAGCAGCGTGAGGTCTACCTGGAGGGGTGAGCAGACACCGTGCTCTTCAAACGCATCTGGCCGCAGACCCCCTCCCCTGACCAAGGAAACCCATCAGCACCTCGGGGGCACGGGAGGCCCCAGAACACTGCTGAGGAGACAGGAGGGGGCAGGAAGTAAGGGGCCATTCGGGCAGGCAGACAGGTCATGTGAGGTGACAGACCTGGTCTCCAGCTGACACCTAGTGACACCTCCAACCTGCTAGGTGCCGCACACGGTGGGCAGCATTTGCAGGGAGGTGGTTCTGACAGGGAGGTGAGTCGCTGAAGCTCCAAAGCCCTGAAGTCCTGGTGCTGAGCAAGGGACACCTCCCAGGTCCTTCAGGTGTGGGCGGAGAAGGAGCAGCCTGCGCACAGGAGACCCTCCTGGTGGGCCCTGGGGACCCAGCAAGGAGCTGAGACAGAAGAGGGACCCAGGCTCAAGAGGACCAGTGTGACAAGGTGATTTCCAGGCTGCTGCAAAGAAGGGCAGTCTCCGTGTCACGTACACGTCCAACGAGTTTGCAAGACATGAGAAACTGTCCCCAGAAGGCACACCCTGGCCCGACCCCACTGCCATCCTTCCCATGAGGCAGGGAGAGCCCTGGGGCGCACACCCTGGTGGGTTCACCTCCACAGCGAGGCCCTGTCCGCTGCTCCAAGGAGGGCTCATCCCATTACAAGAAGAGTGGAGAATTCAGGCTAACGAAATTGCGACAAGAACCTGGCCAAGCAGAGGACACTGAGGACCGACCCAGCACCACAGCAAACGTCTGGGAGGAGGAAGGACAAAAATCAAAAGAAAGGTGGAGGGAAAGCCAGCTCAGGAACTCACGGGACACGCCTTGCTGCTGGCTGTCATCCCCACTGTGCTGGCTTCTCCTCCGGACAATTCCAGAACCAAGAACGTCCCGACAGTACCAGGCATGGCTACGACCGGCTCTCACGTGCCCCACCCTGCTCTGCCCACCTCCGGGCCCTCAGGACTGGTCCTCATCACCCAGAATCCAGAAACCTCTGATGCTCATCAAACTGCGCCTGGGGTTGGTACTACAAAGCGGGGGTTCCAGGAACGTGGAGCCATGAGGTGGGGCGGCAGGAGAAAGGGGGTGGGCTCCCCCACAACAGCAGGTGGCTGCACCCAGTCTCCGGCTGGCCCAAGCAGCAGGATGCCCCCCACAGCCCACAGCTCCTCAGGCCTGGCTCAGGATGGCCACTCTGCCTCCCGGAGCTGGCGAGCTCTGCTGGGGTCCACTCCCCGCCCCGCAATGCCCACACAGAAGGGCTTCGTCCACCCCACGTCTCTGGGATCCTTTTCAATGCTCAGAACTTGAACGAGGACTCACATCACGCCACTCCGTGGCTCGTCCTAACTCCAACCAAGGGTGCGAATCTTCCAACCACCTCTGTCTTCCCGACCAGGGAACATGGACAGCAGGTGGATGAGTCAGATGAACAGGGAAGGGACGGAAGCACTGTCTCTGGGGCTGAGAGCACTCTGGGGAGCACGTGGGGTGTGCAGGGGCCTCCACCACTGAGCTATGTCCGCAGCCTTTTTATTTAGAGACAGGGTCTCACTCAATTGCTTAGGACCCTGCTACGTTGCTAGCTGCTGGCTTTGAACTTGCAGTCCTCCTGCCTCAGCCTCCTCAGTCACTGGGATCACAGGTGTGCATCGCAGGGACCTCAAGGGACACACGTGGGCAGGCAAAGTCCTGGCAACTAGAGAGCAGAAAGTTCCTCATTGGAGCACCAAGCAGCAGTGAGTCACCGACACCACCATGCACTTCCTGATCAGGAGGAAGGCGCCCTGGGGAGCCGGGGAGCCCCCACGGCAGCACGTGCCTGCTGAGGTGCGGCCCGCTCTGCAGCAGCTCGGAGGACACACCCCAGCACCCAGACGAGTCTGCAGGCGTCTCGAGAGCACCCAGGGCGGGGACCCTCCAGGGGCTGCTTCGTGGTTCTGGGAGCCAGAGCCTCTCAGGAAGCCACAGGAACTGCAGCCAGTGCCACACTGGGGGCTGGAACAGAGACCTGGAGAGCAGGGCCTGGGGCGAGGCCCGTCGTGCCGCCACCTCCCCTGGGGCCAAGGACACCCAGAAGGACAGGAAAGGCCCTGCACAAGGCCCACGCACCCAGCTTCTGCTGCCGCCAGCAGGGAAGCCCGGACCTGCCACCTGGGGCGAGAGCCTGCTTGCTTCTACTTCACAAACTCGGGGACCAAGTCCTCGTCCTGGAGCAGCTGAGCAGGTAAAGGGGTCAAAGGTGACAGGCAGTGGAAAGCTTCAAGAGGTGGCGACTGATGGCCGCCCTGAGACCGGGACGCACGCTCTCCCACAAAGGGTGGGGCTACAACCAACCAGTGCTGGCCCTGCAACTGCTCAGCTCTGCCACTGCAGAGGGACAGTGGCCATGGCAGTATGCAAATGTGTGGAGTGGCCGTGGGCCAACAAAAGTCAATTTGTAAACACAGGTGGTCGGCACGCAAGCCTCAGACTGCTGACCACAAATCAGACCAAAGATACACGTGGACACATACGGGCGTCACAACCTGACGTCTCGGTGACTGGAAAGCCCAGCAGTCCAGGGACATCGGCACAGGGACAGACCTTGACATCTGACCCAGGCGCCTGGGCTGTAGCCGGGGCGCGTGTCCCTTGGCAGGACTGAGGCCTAAGGCAGAAGGTGGCCAAGTCACTCGTAGGGGAACCCGTCCTTCAGTGGCGGGAGACGAGATGGGGTGTGCCCGCAGGGCTGTGTGCACCCAGGGCCAGGGCCACAGAGGCCGACAGCGTGAGGGGCGTGGGGGCAGCGGGCAGGGCGCCTCCCCAGCACCCACCGCACAGGACGCACTCCTCGCCACCTGCTCCGTGCTTCTCCCGACGCCACCCCACTCACTTCTGCCCTGCCCTCTGCCCTGCGCATTACGGTCTGTCTCCTCTGGACCACGGCATGGCCAGCGCCCCGACGGAGCCAACGGCCCTGGCAGGCGCACAGCGAAACACCCGTCAGCACGCACCGAGGGTTCCTGACGGCTGCCTGTCTCTGCCTGGCGGCTGTTCTGGCCTCTCAGTCCCATGCAGGTGTGGGGCGCGGGAGGGGCATCTACGGGGTGCCTCTGCCTGGCATGGGGTGCCGGGGTGCTGTCCTCCTCCCTGCGGCCCAGAGCCACCCCGTGGGGACATCCAGGGGGGGTCTCCTCTGAGGTGGGGCTGTCAGCTGGTCAGGCTTCCTGGCTTCCCACTCTGTGCGTCTCTGAGCAGGTCACTGTGCTCTGCCCTTGAACTCACCCCCCAGGGCAGCCAGAGCTGCCAGTCACTGGACACCGCCAGGCACGCGTGGCGTTGGAGGAGGTGGAAAGAGGCGGGGAGAGGACAGGTATGGAGCAGCTTCCCAAGAGCTCAGGGTTCTAACAGTAGCCATTAGGAAGAGCACTCCGGACCCCCGAGGCTCTGGAAATCCCACTGTGGATGCCCCCCACCCCCATCATGTGAACCCCCACACGTGAGCCCTTACCCATGTCTCGGTGGGAAGTCCCAGGACTGAGGTTCCAGTCCCATGGGGCGCAGCCTGGGGTGCACCTCGAGAACTGGGAGGCCCGACCCCTGAGCTTGCAGACGGTGCCGGCCTGCTGCTGAGCAGGCGATCAAGGCCACCGGAGGGAAGGCCTGCAGGCCCTCCGGGGTCTCCGGAGGCAGCGAGTGGGCGGCGGTGATTCATGCCGCGGAGCCTGCCAGCAGCAGCGTGCGGGGGCAGCCCACCCTGGCCGGGACAGATGTTATTTTTAAAAGTCTGGGAAAGAAAACAACAATAAAACAACCCGAGCTCGGGATGGCGGGTGAGTTTCAAGGCGCCCGGAAAGGCCCAGACGGATTTGGAGGGTGGAGCAACCGACACGGGACTCGATTCAGTCACGCAGGGAAGGGGCCCAGCGCGGACGCCATCGGCAGCCGAGAGCCACAGGCTCCTCTGCCCGGGCCTGGGGCGGTCTGTGTTGTGGGACAGGAAGGGGACCCGGGGCCTCGGGTGGAGGTGACAGTGCCAGAAGGGCAGCCAGGGTGCCGGCTCCCCGTGTCAGGCGGGGCCCTTTCTCCACAGAAAACCCAGTTAGGGCGACAGGACCTGGGCTTGGGAAACCAAGGCGCCCGAGGCAGGCGCGCAGGAGACTCCGCAGCGGGCAGAGGAGCGGCCCGACCGCCACTGTCACCTGCCGGCCAGTCAGGGCACCGCGGGCAGCTGTGGGGGAGGAAGTCGTGGCGGCTCTGGGGGGCCGGGCGCACTGAGCCCTGGCCGTGTGCTGACCCCAGGCCCCCTCTCCGCAGGGCAGGGCTGTGGGCTATTCCAGAGCGCCTTGGGGTGGGGGAGACTTTCAGAGAATCATGGGTGGTTTCCCGGCCTCCTGGGGGGGTGGGAGCTGAGCAGAACCAGGCCAGCTTACCTGGCTGGCTGGAGCCCCCGTGGGACAGAGGCTCTGGCCAGACCTGGTGTCTGCGACCTCCGAGGGAAGGGGCTGAGCCTCACACTGGGACGGGGGGCTTGGAGGAGGAAGGCCCTGCCCTGCCAGCCTCCCGCCTCCACTGGGCCTGGCAGGCCTGTCCGGGATGAGGATCGTGGCGTCCACGCTCCTGACGTGCCCAGCACAGAGCTGGCCCAGTGCCAGCACCAGGGCAGGGGCGTGGGGGGGGCAGGACCCGCATGGCAGGTGGAGGCCTGGCCTGTGTGCCCTGCCCTGCTGTCCACCCTCATAGGGGCTGGGGTAGTGACGTCCATGTCACACGAGGAGCAGAGAGAAGGAAAAAGCTGATTCTTTCAGACCAGCGTTGGCACGCCGTGGCCAAATCTGACCTACGAAACATTCTGGGTACATAAAATTTTACTGAAGCCTCGTTGTCTGTGGCTGCTTTGAGCGGCGGTGGCAGAGCGTCTGGGACAGAGGCCACATGGCCACATAGCTGAGTGCTCGCTCTCTGGCTCTGGCAGGCTGTCCACCAGTTCTGGCTCATCTCCCCCCTGCCCATGCCCGGCGCCCGCCCTGCCTGCCCACGACCCTGGTAAACCAGGTGTCTCTGCCTCCTCACCCCCTGGTGGCTTGCTCTCTTAATGGGGTGCTACCTGGGGCACCGAGGAGAGGGGGCACTCAGGGAGGCCGCAGCGAGCCTCCTCAGGCCTCTGGGCCTCGCCCTCCCAGCGCGTCGTCTACCTGAGCTCTTAACAAGGACGCAGCCAGGCTGAGCCGGCCATCGCCCACAGTGCACCCCAGTGACCCAGGGAAGGGACACGGCTCTCGTCCTGCCCTGTGAGTGACCAGCAGGGCTCGGAAGGAGGGGCCCTTCTCCCCGCCACACTCTCACACACACCCTGGGGGAGGGAGGCCCTCCAGGAAGCTGCTTCCCAGAGAGACTGCCACCAAGGCAGGTGGCTGAGTGAAAAGATAAACCAAAGCCAAGTGCCAGAATCCCCAGGGGCGTGTGGGGCAGGGACGACTCAGGAGGGCGCTCGCCCAGCGTGTGAGGACCAGTTCCTGCCTGGGCAGCACTGAGGCCAGCTCCACGCGCCGCCCTCTGGTCACCTCAGGCCCTGGCCTTGGTGCAGGGTTGACAGGTCAGCTTCCCTGTCCCACCAGGGCTCTGCCCAGAGCAAGGCAGGGCGGGGCAGGCCTCGGGGACACTCCTCAGCTGAGCCCCCAGGGCACGGTTGGGGACAATTCTGGGCATTTCTCAATGTCACCCACAGCAGTGGCCTCCACACACCCGTGTGTGGCCTCGCCCTGCCCTGCTCTCTGCACCCTGGGGTCGCCTGCCAGGAAGCAGGCTGTGCCTGTGTCCCTCAGGCTCTGGTCCTGGGAACGCAGCGAGAGGCCTCAGCACGACTCCTCGCCCCGGCTGCTTTGGCCCTGGGTGCGCGACGCTTTTAACGAGAGAAAAAAGACCCTCTGAAGCCCCGAATGCTGCCCCCTCCAACCAGGGCGGGGGCGAGTTTGCTCTCCCTCCTACGAGAGCAATGGCAGCCACTGCTCCGCCCGATGGGCGTCACAGCGCCCAGGCCGCACCCGCACGCCAGCCCAGGCACCCTCGCTGCTCCGCTTCCCGGCGTAGATCCTGACCCCACCCCGCCCCGACACACACGCGACTGCGTTTGCTGGGGACCCCGATCCCCGAGCAGGGCCACACCGAGACCCCCACGGGGGAGGCTGGAGGCTGAGCAGAGAGGCCGGCACTTCTTCCCAGTGACCTCCTGCTTGGGGGTTCCTGGCAGCCCCTCCTCTGTGATAATGGTAGTTCTGACTCACCCACCCCCGGTCCCCCAGCCCCTCCCGCAGGTCCCAAGGGTAGTGACAAGGGCTACCAGAGAAAATGCTAGAGGGCCCAGGAATGGACGACTGGTGAAGAAGGAGAGTCCCAAGGGAGGCTCCAGCGCTGTGCAGACTCGGCAGGCAGTCTGGGTTCCCTGCTACACGGGACCCTGGCTGCTGGCCTCCGGGTGCCCGGGGTGGATCCGAGGCTCACCCTGCCCACCAGCATCTGGCGCTGTGGCAGGGGTTCGTGTCCAGCTGAGGCCCTGACAGCGGAGGGTGTACGGCTGCGAGCGGCCCAATGGTGGCTGCAGCCCGGCTCACCCATGCTGGCCACAGACAGGGCCCCCGGCCTGGCCTCGGCAGGTCTCAGGTCAAAGGCCCGCCCTGGGCAGCCACCCCCTGCTGAGCTGCACGCCTGCTGCCATGGCCCACCAGCCCCGGCATGAGCCTACCCACCGTGACTGTGCTCCTGTCCTCACTTGTATGCCAGCGCTGTGACAGGAGGGCCACCAACACATCCCCCAGGCCCTACCGTGGGCTCAGCAGTCCAAGAAACGAATGGAAGAGAGTAAAATTCAGGAGCGCAGAGAGACAGGGCCCTCTGCCTCACCCCTTCCTACAACCTCTGCCTCCAACAAGTGTCACCGGCTCCGTGGAAGCCGGCGGGCTGCAGGCCTGTCCACGTGAGCCCCCATCACACGCCAACCCTGGGCCCCCGATCTGCCTCATCACCCCAGGCTTGTGCCCAGGGGCTGCTGAGGGGCTCCCGAGCGCTCCTGTCCTGATCCCCAGGACCCCATAACGACTTCTCTCAAGCAAGTTCCTCCAGGGCTGTGGCGGCACGGGAGAGTGATGGAAGTCCAGACAGGGACAGTTGCCATGACACGGCCATCGTGGGAACTCATCCCCAGAGCTCTGCTTCCTTGGAGTAACTGACTGATTGTCATGGAAGGGAGGAAGGAGGAGGAGAGTCGTGTGGCCTGATGTCCCCACCTCCAAAAAAAAGGTAAGTTCCCGTGGCCTGAGGAGGCCCCTGTCAGGGTCGTGGAAGACGGAGACCGGGTGGGGGCCTGACCCGCCCACTTTCGTGAGTCAGAGAAGCTGCAGGGACATCCACTGGGAACCGGGCCTTCCTCTGGCCACCAGGCCCTCTCCTCGAAGGGACAGCCTGTGAGAGCCTCTGCTGGCTCCCGCCCCTCCTGGCCCTGCGTGGAGGGAGACGGCGGGAGAGAAGGCACTGCACCCGCTGCTCGCAGTGGTTCAGAGGGCGGCGGGGGCGGAACGGGAGCCCACGTGACCCTGGAGCCCTGGGAGACAGGAGGCTGCTGCTCCAGGTTCCCCACCTGGCACTGCTGCCCCACCACCCACAACTCCTGGGGACATCTGGAGGGGGAGGGCTCTCTGGGAGGCCCACTGTCCCATGGGGCAGAGGCGCCACCTGCAGGGCCACACTTCCTGCTGGGAGGCACGTGACCGGCACGTCCGTGGCCATGCTGTGTCGCTGCAAGCAGCTGGGCGCTCCCACCCGGGCGTCCACCTCAGGACCCTCCAGGCCTCCGCTGGCCTGGCACAGACTGCCGGTGGCCTCAGACCCACTGGGGAACCCGCTCTCCCATCTCCGGGCACAAGCTGGCTGCTGGAGGAGCAGCTCCAGGGACTTCCAGGGGCCTCGGGGACACGCCCCTTCACTGCCCGCAGACTGGGCTGCCCAAGGGGACCCAGCACTCAGGCCGCGTGATGTCCAGAGCTTCCATCTGAAACCTGGCCCTGGGGCCCTGACCTCAAGCGAGTCGCTGACCCTGAAGGGCTGGCCACTCCACGGGGGTGCGGGTCAGGCAGACAGTACAACACCCCAATTCCTGCGAACTCTTTTTTCAGCAAAACTCTTCCTCCTCAGAGGTAAAGAACTGAAAGAGTCTCCAGATGCAGGTCTGCAGGGGCCTGCTCAGCACCCCATCGAGGAGAAGGCACTGGGGAGGGGAGCTGCGCAGGCAGCGGGGAGGGGAGGGCTGAGGCTAGGGAGGGCGTCAGGAGCAAGTCAGGGGTACTGGGGCCCCTTGGGACTCCGGCCAGTCCCCCAACCCTCCGACAGTCTCAGGGGGAGCACATGGCAAACGCAGCTCCTGGTGGAACCTCAGACCCCCCACCTCTCCAGAGATACTCTGGGACCCGGTCCAAACACGGGGGTCCAAGACCCACTGCACTCTTGCCTAAGACCCCTGGGGCCACGCACCCTCCCAATGCAGCCCCTTCTTCACTGGGCAGGGAGTCAGGTGCAGCCAAAGTCCTTGAAAAGCGGTAAGCCTGAACATTTTCTGGAAAAGGCCAAAGGAAATGGGAGTGGGGGTAGGGAGGGAGGGCCAGGGAGGGGGAGAAAGGGCAAGGACTTCAAGGGTCAGAAAATGCCACCAGCGGGCAAGGCATCCTCCCTGAAGACCCTGCCCAGACACCCAGGGGCTTCAAGGAGGCACCTGAGGCTGCTGAAGAACCCATGGTGCAGGGTGACCAGGGACCCAGGGGGTGTTCTGGACTGAGCGAGTCTAGGAGCGGGTGGCCAGCCCTGGTGGAAGCAGGACGGGGTGGCTGTCTGGCTCGGACAGCGTCCCAGGAGAGTGGGCCGCACAGGGCGGGGAGCCCGCCAGGCCTGACCAGCTGAGCTGCCAAGGGAGAGGGAGCAGAGGGTTCCCTTAACCCTGGTCCCCGCGTCGGTGGGGCCCACTACCTCGCTGTCCAGAGTTACCTCTTAGCTTTCAAAATGGATGCTTGAGGCAGGCATAAGTCTGCCCAAGGTCAAGACTGGACAGTGGCTCAGCCACTGTCCAAACAGCCTACCCAGTCGCAACCTCAAGTCCTCGACCACAAACACGTTCCTCAGCAGGGTTCCCGCTCCGCCGTGCCCACAGGAGAGGAAGCACAGCCAGGTGGGGAAGAGCAAGGCGGGCGCCCGCAGGGCGAGCCGGGACTTGAACCCAGGCTGTCTGGTCTGAGTCTCTGCCCTCCCCAGGACGCCACCCTGCTGGCTACAGATCCGATGTGGGAACCTGCTTGTCAACAGCTCTGGGTGGCTCTGGTCCCCTGAGTCCTGAGCAAAAGGCCAATGCTCACAAAAACTGCTCTTCCAGAACCTTCCCTCTTCCCTTCCACAGGGAGAACATGTGTCCAATGAACTTGACGAGACGGAGTCAGAGAAAGGACTAGACTCGAGGCGGGAGGAGGTTCTCGTGGTGGCACGTGCGTCCCCAACACCATGCGGGCTTGGGGAGAACTCGGGAGAACAACCAGGGAGCGTGGTTAGGTCGACAAGGGATGCCCCAGGGCTGCTGCCGCCACGGACGAGGGAGGCCATCAGCAGAGCAGGCAGCAAGCGTCAGGAGACATGTGAGGTGGACAAAGCCAGTCACCCCACAGGGAGGTAGACGGGGGAGAGCAGGGTCCCGCAGTCCCCTTGGAGGGCACACCCCGCGGCCTGAGACCTCCCATGACACCTACGGCGCCGTGGCCTGGGGACCAGGCCTTTAACATGGGACCTCTGGGGACACGTGGGATCCAAACCACAGCACTGGTTTCTACTGCACACCTACTGGGTGCCAGGCGCGTGCTGGGGCGGACGGTGAAAAGGACTGACAGGTCACCGCCCTCAGGGGACCCCGCAGCCTGATTTTTTGTGCTGGCAACTCGTTTTACAAGAGGTGGGGCAGGGAGAGCAGGCCGGCTTCGGGGCTCACGGCAGCGGAGGCCAGGTCTGAAGATAGGACAGGGGCGTGCCAGGGCTGGGCAAGGCAGTGAGCAGGACGCGCCGTGCGGACGGGACCCTCCCGCAGGGATGGGGGACAAACACATGGGCGGGTCAGCCCCAGCAACCCTGGGCTGCCACCCGAGGCCCAGTGGCTTTGACCCAGAGAGACAGGCCCGGTGCGCGTGCTGCCTGTCCACACCCCGCACGCTGCCCACGTGGCACAGGACGACTCCCGGGCTGTCTGCTGAGAGGCCTGGCTCTCAATCAGGCCATTCTGCCCTGTCCCCAGCCCCAGCCCCAGGACACCTGGCACATTTCTGGTCATCAGCACTGGGCAAGGGGTGCAGTGACACTCGGGGGACAGAGGCCAGGGCTGCTGTGCCACACCCTACCCCATGCAGGACAGTCTGCCCCCAGGCACCCTGGGGCCCTCGCGGCACCCGGCACCCTGGCAGCAGGTCTGTCCACCTGCATCTCCTGCTGGGAACAGCCGGGGCTCCTGGGAGAAGGGCGGGTCCCAGGGTGAAGCCGAGGAGGAGAAAGGCGCGTCTGGAGGAACGAGCTCACGGAAGTGCTTTGGAAAGGAAGGTCACGGTGCCATGGAGACCGCTCGACCTTGAAGGCCCCAGTCAGAGGGTGGATTGAGTGGCAACACATGTGGCGACTGAGGGTCCACAACGTGATAAACGAGAACCCGAGTCCACACTGAGAAATGAGGCCAGGCCCCTGGTCTGAGTGTGTGCATGTGTGTGCACACGCGTGTGCACAGGTCGCAGGTGTGGCGTGGAGCACAGCCCCTCCCAGGAGCAGAGCAGCGGCTCAGCACTGAGGACGACCACGGAAGGACGCCACGGCCTCGGCGGCCAGCCTGGTGACACGGGATTCAGGTGAGGACCACCAGTGGATGCTCATGCTGAGGAAGTGGCCCAGGTGGGGACATGTTCAGTCTCAATGCATCCTGAGAGGGTCCCTGAATACAAATGGAGGGACAGCAAGTTAGTGGAGAAACCTGCCCTGGACGACTCGCAGGAAGATGGAAGGTGACACCGTCAGCAGTGGGCAAGCCAGCGTGAGGCCCAGAGCCACGACCCCATGTGACTAGGAGACTGCGGACAAGACCAGCAGCCAGCAGGCCTCAGAGCATCGGGGCACGACACAGACCCCAGCCAAGGCTTCCAGAATGAAGGGCCTGCACAGACGGGGAGACACCGCGGGGGCCCGGACCTCAGTTCCTGCCCAAGGCGCTATCGGGGTACCGGGCACAATCCCGAGTGGGGTCTGCAGACGAGGTGATGATACCGAATTTAAATGCGGCTTCTGTGATGGAACTTTGAAAAAAAGCCTTGGTTTTAAAAAAAATCCTTAAATAGTTAGGGGTGAGGAGGGGCCAGCTTCACCCCACCCGGCGGGACGTGGCGGTTCAGGAGGAAGCAGCCGGCCAGTGTGTGTGGACGCGCAGAGCGGGGACAGCGCATCCGGGCCAGCGGGTTCTTAGGGTGTTCTGTGCAACCTTTCTCTTTTTTGGGTTTCAAAAATATTTACCACCAGATGTTCTGCCACCTGCCCCCGGCTCTGCCCTGTGAACCAACCGGTGACAGGAGGGCACAGAGTCCTGAAAGGGCTTTAAAACAAAAAGCACCTTGGTAAGAGCTGCGCCCGCCCAGGTCCTGCTGTCCCCACACAGGGGGCTCCGAGCCACCCACCTCGGCCTCGCCATGGGCGGCTCATTTGCTTGTTTTGCCCAAGATCTGTCCTTGTCGCGAGAGAGGCAGGACCACAACGCTGCTCTGGCGGAGGCCCCAGGCCCACCCGGGAGGCCCACAGGGTGGCTTTGACACCGACTCCCAAGGCGAGGGGCTCTGGTGTGCTCATCCATTCAGCGAGTGCTTCCTGGGTGCCTATGATGGATGATGGGGGCCTATGATGTGCAGAGCTCTGGGCTGGCCTGGAGGGAACAGGAAGGGGAGGCAGAGCCACTTCTGCAGGGAGGCCCACAGAGGAGGAGCTGGGCCCTCAGACTCTTCATCAGGGCCAGTGGTTTCCCGCAGGAGGAGGCTGGTGGTGTTATCTCACATGGTGGCCTCACTGAGGAGGGGACATCTGAAGAGACCATGAAGGCAGGGGAGGAGGGGACAGGAGGGTATCTGTATCAGGAAACAGGGACAGGGAGGCGGCCAGGAGGCTGGAGTGTCCTTAATGACCCGAGTAGGGAGAGATGAGCAGCACATGGGGCCACAAACCCTGAGGACAGAGGTGACTGGCATGGAAACACGTAGGGTTCAGAGAAGAGAGCGTGTTTCCTCAGAGAATCCTGACCCTGCACTGAAAGAGACGGGAGCGTCTGCCAGACCCACCCATGGCGGGCGCCGGCCCACCCCCCTTAGGTATGACCCGCAGTGACAGTGGCCGGATGGTTTCAAATGGCTGGGGAGAATCCTAAGAATAATATTTTATGACACTAGAAAATGACAGAATGTTCCATCACATCACTGAAAATGAAGACGGAAGCAGCCTGGGCCCCTGTCCACCCATCTCCAGTTCTGCTGAGCACGGAGCACAGAGCTGAGCTCCACCTACAGACGCTCCACCTACAAGGTGGACCCTCACCACCTGCCGGTCACGGAGGAGCGTCTCGCCCTTGGCTGCAGAGGTGACTGCCCGGGTCAGCAGCATGCGGTGCTTAAAACACCAACGACCAGGGCTTCTGATTCGGCTGATCTGGGGGCCCTGGGACCCCTGAGGCCATCTGGATACGCAGCCAGGCTCCGAGAGTCTGGGGGCCGGGGGCGCACGGACGGCTGTGCACTGATTCGGAGTCGGGCCTTTACCATGGTGCTGGCTGTTTTCTGTAGAACCTCAACAATTAGAAGAGATTGTCCGAAGTGACATTACACAGCCAGTCTGTTCAGTGACTAGACAGGCAACACCCTGAGGCAGCAGCGCTGTATCAGCCTCCCGGGGGGCAACGTGGACCTGCCACGTGGACCCGCCACACCCCAGGCTTTGACCTTGGGCCACCAAGCTCCATCCCGGGGGCTGCCAAGCGTTTCACCAGGCACAGGGGTTTAAGAGCTTCCAGGTCTGAGACCGTCACCATCTCCTCGTGTTGACGCCTCCCCTTTCCAAAGCTCCCTCGTGTGCACAAGGCTCTCGAGAGACGCGTGTGGGGCCTGGAGGATCAACGCCCCCATTCGACAGATAGGGAAACTGAGGTCCCCAGGGATCCGCCTTCCCCTTCTTCAGCTGCGGGCTAGGAACATCACCTCTGCAAGCTTCTCCCCTCTGCCCTGCCTCTTAAGTGGAGCCGAACCTCCACCTGGTGGAACTGTCACTTCAACATGAACAGACAGCATGGCGTTTGGCACAGGGTCATCCCGGAAAAAGAAAGAAACAGTGGATGGCCTTCCAGCAGGCACTGCCTGAGGGATCTGGGGGCCATATTGGGTTGGGCAGCAGCCTCCCCCGTGAGGTGCCCTGAGGCTCCTGCCCACGCCATCCACACCTGGCCTAGGACACCGGAGCCTCGAAGCTCCTGGCTGCCTCCCTCCCCGACAAGTCCCCTTCCTCACAGACCCAAGCGAGGGTCAACCTCAGCTGTCCTCCACATCAGGGGACATTCAGCAGCACCCCTGGCTCCTGCCCTAGAGGCGGGCAGCACCCCATGTTGTGACAACCCTATGCGACTCTAGACCATCACCACATGTCCCCTGACAAGTGTCCCTGGTTGACCATAGCTGCATCCTGAGACCACAGCTCTCTTCAGCTCTCTGGTACCGACAGGCAAGGAAAATCCAGGCCCAACTCTCCGACACAGAAGGGGAACCCAGACCCATGGGGGGAGACTGAGTTGCTCTGGGAATTTCTGGGTGGAAATGAGAGCAACACATGGCCTCTCTCGTGGTGCACAGGACGACGTTCTCCAGCAGCGCTGTGTACTGGAGAGCCCCCCACGGGCCCTCGAGTTAAGGCAGAGTGTGCCTGCTTCCCCGTCGCCAGACATCTGCCTTCTGGTGTCGCTGACAGTTTTTCATACTTAGAAACAAAACGAAACCAAACAAACAAACAAGAGTTCTAAAGTGCTCAGGTGAAAGGTGGCGATTCCCAGCGCTGCTCAGGTCCCTGCCTGGAGGCTCAACGTCTGGAAAAACGCCCGGGTAACGGTTTATAGGTGAATGGAGAATCTTCCAGCAAGGAGGGGAACACGTGCACCTCACTGCACTTCAGTCCAGCAGAGGGGGAGAAAGATGAGGGAGAGGAGGGAGAGAGAAGGAGGGGCCTCACTGATCACAGCACCCCGACTCCTGCAGCCTGCATGGCTGATCAGAGCACCCCAGCTCCCAAGGCCTGCATGGC
>JAJEJO010004063.1:18881-51798 GCA_020662805.1 Glaucomys volans | reverse complement strand
GAGCACCCCGGCTCCCGAGGCCTGCATGGCTGATCAGAGCACCCCGGCCCCTGCTCTGAGCGCCTTCTCCAGCGCTGTGCTCCCGCCCTGGGGGCTGCAGCCAGGCAGCTGGGAGCCGTGAGCGGTCACCTCGCTAATTCAATAAATGAACTCTGACAAGCCTAAATGGTTGTTTGGATGGATCCTCTCTCCTCCCACCTCCCTGGCTGCCCGAAACCTCAAATAAAATAAATTAAATAAAACACAAGACACCATCCGAGTCTTTTATGGCTGCTTTCTCTAGCCAGAGTCAGAAAAATGCTACGACGCGGGGCTGGGCGGTTGGGGGACTGGGGGGCCGGGGCATGTGGCTGGGGGGGCGGGGCCGGGCGGCCTGGGGGGCTGCTTTCTTTCCCCGCACCGTGCAGTCCTCCTGCCTCCCCCGGGCAGGGCGGGCTGGGCCAGCCATTATTCCGCTGGCGGCCATAGGTGTCCTCAGCCAATCGGAGGCGATGGCAGCCGCTCGCACCTTGCTGACAGCTGCTGTCAAAACACGCTCGCAAGCGGCAGCTCGATAATAACTCGAAAATGAGATACAAATGAGCGGCTCTTCACGAGTGGGACGTGCTGCCGCTCCGCGGCCCAGCGGCTCCGAGCGCAGCGGGGACACTTGGGGATGCTGGGGAGAAGCTGCAGCGACCGTGGGGGACACTGGTTGAAAACATAAAACCCAACTAGGAAGATAGATGCCTTGTCCCTTGAAGGGGGACCCCAGGACTTGGGGGTGGTCCGAGGTCGTCCCCCAGGGGATGCGGCCACTCCAAGATGCAGCTGCTGAGATGGAGTCTCCCCGAGGACACAGGCGTGGGGGGACTTGCTGTGCACCAATTTGGGAGGCCGCCTCCCAGGACACCCCTGCCCTGCCTGCCCCTCCCGGCGCCACTGCGGGCTGCTGGCTGCTTCTGTCAAGCCGACTCTTTTCCAAAAACTTGGGCTGTTTCTCCCACAGGGAAGTCAACATTAGCACAACTTGCTCAGCAAGGCACAAAGCAGCCCCGGGGACGCGAGAGAACGCGCATCAGCACTTCTCACGGTGCCCGGATGGAGGGGGCTGGGCTGCAGGCCACAGGCCACTGGCACGTCAGGCTGGACCCTGTGGGACCGCGGGGGAGGGAGGGCTGCAGTGTGCAGTCACCTGAAGGCACAGTCCTCTGCCACTGGCAGAGGTTAAGGGACATTAAAAACCAAATTCACCGAAGCTTCTGTCCTTTGATATATAAACTGCTTTGGACTGAAGCTGCTCTTTGGTTATACTGAGAAGACAAGGTGGTGGCTCAGGCTGGGGTGGAAAAAAGCCACCATGGGACCTCATGTCAATTTCAGGCAGCAGAGTGTGACTGCCTGGCTCCGGGGTCCACACCCGCACACTCTCCCCCTTCCCACTCCGTGCCCTGCAGGAAGCCCTGCTCCTCCACTCCTGGGTCGGTTGACGTTTGGCTTATTCGGTTTGTGTGTGACAATGAGCATGCCGAGTGACCGCGTCTATGACATGTGTCTACTTTACACAGGAAGCTCCCCTAAAGGACGCAGCAGCCCCAGTAGCCCACTCACCAGCAGAACTGGAGGTGGCGGGGCCAGAGGCCGGCTGCAGCCCAGGGACAGGGGAGCCACGGAAGGCAGCTGGGTTCTCCCTTCACCAGCTAGGAGGCTCCGGCGAGTCCCTTCCCCTCGCAGGCTGCTGTCTCCCATCTGTGAGGTGGTGACACTATTCCCTGCTCCACAAGGGACACAGGTGGAGAGGGAAGGCTCGCGGCTCTGCCTGCAGGGGCTATGAGTGGCGCTTGGTCCTTGATCAATTTCCCAAACACTCTGCAGGGAGATTAGTTTTAGGAGCAGGACGAAGAATTTCTAGAGAGCAGACCTGACTGCTGACCGGAGACTCCAAGCAGTGCTATGAGCGGGAAAGTTCTGGAACTAGAGTGCTGTGCAAGGCCCTGCCAGTCCCGCCCCGGGCATGAATGCCACTCATCCTAAAAGGGGCTGGCGCTGGACGCCAGGGCTGCGCGGCTGGGGAAGAGGACGCCAAGGACCCTGAAGAGGTTCACAGAAGAGGCGCTGGGTCCTGAGTGCCCCACGGCAGTCCAGGACACGCCCTTCCCGGGCCACTGTGCTTGGTGACGGACAGCTGTCCTGTTTGGAGGAAGTGTGTTTCCTACCCTGCTCAGGGGCAGCTGGAAAGGGAGGTGCCCGCACTGGCTGCCACTTTGGGTGCCCTTCCTGCCAGTCTGCGGCTGCCGCGAGTGCGCGGTGCGCTCACCTGGTGGCCGCGCCCTTACTGCCTCCCCAGCGTCCTGGTCTGTGCAGGCCCCAGGCCTCTGGCACCCCACTGGCACCCCGCCTGCAGTGACTCAGCCCTCCCTCACTGGGGCCCTCCACGGCCCCTCCCTTTCCCTGTCGCCAACAGCCCTGCAGTTTGATCTCGGCAGGGACAAAGGCCTCGGCGCCAATGATCTCTCCAGGGCGGAACTCTGGCAGCAGGGGGACAGACTGGAGGAAGGGGCTCCGTCTGCACGGATGGCAGCCCCCCCACTACGACCATCTAAGACAAGAAAGAAGCAGGCCTGCCCTCCGCCAGGGCTCAGATGTGGTCTGTCCCCCGAGGTTCATGTGCTGGGTGCTTGGTCACAGCGTCACAGCACTGAAAGGTGGGGGTACGTGAGGAGGAGGGACTGTGGGGAGGTGACCAGGTCACGATGACCTTGGGGTCTTGGTAGCAGATTACCTTCCTAGAGAGCTGATGTGAGTGGGCCGGCTCCTCCCCTCGCTGGCTCTCTCACACCCCTGTGCCTTGCACACCTTTCTCCCAAGCTGTGACCTAGCCGGATGCTCTCACCGCATGCTGGCCGGCACCATGCTATTCAGGCCCTGCAGCCACCTATGAACCACATAGACCTCTTCACTTCATAAGTCCTCCAGCCTCAGGGATTTTGTTACAGCAACATAAAGAAATGTAGACAGGCTCTTTAAATTCAAGTTACATTGAAATTCAATTCCTCAGTCATAGTAGCCACATTTCACATGCTCAAGAGTCATAAGGGGCCAGTGGCCCACTGTACTGAACAGTGCAGATGGGGAATAGCTCGTTGGAGCCAGAGTTCTCAAGGGCAGTGCTGCACTTGGTACACGTGACCAGCTCCACATAGGTGAGATCAGCTCAGCCTTGGTGACTGGCACTGGGAATCCCACTGGACCCAATCTGGCGCCATCTCCCTTCTTTCATGCCCCCTCTTTCCACCACCTTCTCTTGTAACATTACAAAAATCTCCAGCAACACATCTTACCCCAAATGGCAGATGAAAGTAAATGTACTCCCCTAAAAACGCAGAGAGCATAGGGGGCTGGGGCTGGGGCTCAGTGGTAGAGCTTGCCTGGCACGTGCGAGGCACTGGGTTCGATCCTCAGCACCTCATGAAAATAAATAAAGGTATTGTGTCCACCTACAGCTAAAAAAAATGTAAAAAAAAAAAAAGACTCAGTATAACCAAAGTCATCCTGTGACTCTTGATACTGCATGCACACAGAGCCTTATTTCTGCCATAAATAAAAACATATAATACACACACATAGCACGTATACATAAAGTGCCTATTATGTAATACTACGGAGTAAAACTGATACTGCAGTAGGAGAAGCTTTATCAATCTTGATGTTTTAGATACCAGAATGCAAACAGCATGCCATCTCCTCTCCAGCTTGAGAAACCCAGGCTTAACCCAGTCTACCAGACCCCCGGATCCCTCCAAGGGGGAGGGACCACTTTAGAGGGCTGGGTGGCAGAGGAAACATTAGCAGGCACTAGTGCCTCTTTCCATTCTTGCTTTGGTTGCTGGGGAGCTCAGACTTCAATTTTGTGCCCTTAACTAAAATACGCCTCAGTCTGTGGGTGTGACGTACCCTTCTTCTAGCTGTCATTTTTCTCAAATGTCTGCAAGGATGACTGAAGGTGCTCCTCATTCTGGAAGTAGCTTGCCCACTTGTGACAGCTGCGTTTTCCTGAAAAGGGAGCAGGTCACCCACCTGGTCCTCAGATGGAGGTCCAGGCCTGGGCTCAGCAGGAGCCCTGGTTTGAGGGTTGTGGGGATGAGGCAGCCAGCCTTGCAGAGGATGATTTCCGGCTGCAGCTGAGACAGCCTCACCCCTAGAAGTCCCTGGGCTTTCTGACTGATGCTGGACAAGGTCACCCCTCACCTGGGCAGCAGTCGAGAAGCAGCGCCACCCAGGCCTCTGCCCAGTGTAACGACAACTGGAGTCCCAGAGACGACCGGGGCCGGAGTCCTGCGTGCAGCTGGGCCGTCAGAGATTCAATTACACCCTGTCCACTGCCAAGCTGAGCATATATTTTATTATTTCTAATTCCCTGGAAACCGGCCATGCATGGTACTGAGGGGACATCTCCATCAACCTGAGCGGGGGGCCTGCCAGGAAGCCCCGGCCCTCGACTGGGCTGGTGAGAGGCACGGTGCCAGCCTGTGAGGATGGCGAGGCCTGGGGGAGGTGGCCGGGACTCCAGCCAGCTCTGGGGCTCCCGACCGTGAGACCGGCCCCCCTGAACCCACACCCTCGTCCATGAACTGGCTGCACAATCCCCAGAGTGAGAGGAGGCTGGGGCGGGGTGAGCAGGGAGGCCCAGGTGGGTGAGGGGAGCAGGAAGGTCCCCAGACACCCCTGGAGGGGAAGCCATGACGACGCTGCCGTCTAAGGGGCCGCACACCTGCACCCGCCATCTGCAGAGGAGCCGCGCAGGCACAGCGGGCAGCAGCGGTTCCTCTGGGGCAGAGGGTGGCGCCAGCCCTGGGCCTCCGTGGGGGGCGTCTGAGCCTTGATCTAAGTTGGGGAAGGCTGGGGTGTGACCAGGGGCGGAGCGCATGCTCAGCATGCAGAAGCCCTGGGTTTCACCCCAGAACCCCAAACAGACAGAAAAATTTTTTCTTTCAACAAGGAAAACATCCATGTTGTAGTTTTGCCACCCAGTTTTTTCAAAAAGAAAAATAAGATCTCAGGAATGTCCCCCTCTCTGCGCGATCACAGCCGAGGCTGCCGCAGACCCTCCCGGGCCTCAACAGGTGCACACGGAGAGAGGGGGGCCTGGCAAGGTCACCTGTGCCAGGTGCTGGGCAGGGCTCAGCGCAGGGTCTGCAGTTACAATCGGGCTGAGCCACACGCTGCTCTGCACGCCAGAGACGGCCACGTGGGGCCTTTGCACTTGCCAGGACCTGCTGGACACAGAACTCCCATCCACAAGGTGGCCCAGGGCGGCCAGGAGTCGTGGGATTAGAGCCTTGGCCCCAGGCCACCTGGCTCCCCAGAACGGGTGCAGTCAGCTCACCCAGCAGGGACAGCCCCGGACCCTCCAGAGACGCCCCCACCTGGAGCTCAGGCTGTGGGACCCCTGCAGGGAGCAGCCCTGTCCTGCCAGCCAATCGGAGGTTCTGCTCTGAGGCCTTGGCGCTGGGGGAGCCCCGAACACCCCTTGGAGGTGACTGCAGGGCGCTGTGGGCTGGGGTTCCCAGCTGGGGTGGGAAACGTGAGGCTGAAATGCCGGAATCGCATCGTACAGCAGAAGGCAGGGGAGGGGGCGGCGGAAGGAACAGGGAGTAGCGCCGGCCACCGCGCAGCCCGAGGGGGGACGGGAGACGCAGGAGCAGAGGCGGAAGGCCCTGCAGCACAGCGCCGCCCTCCTGGCCACGTGGAACGGGACGCCCCTCCCTGGTCACAGAGCGCTGACTCGTGGCGAGCCACTGGCCGCAGGCCCTGTGCCTGCTTCGTCCGTGGAGGTGCCCTTGGCACCGGGCAGCCCCCGTGGTGTCCCTCCGTCAGCAGGAACACCAACACAGCTCCCAGGGACGTCGCTGCTTCCCTCCAACGTCTGCAACGCCCGCAGGGTGGTCCCTCGGCTCTCCGCACCCCAGGTACGGGGGCCGCAAGTCTGAGAAGCACCGCAATGGCTAAGGGCTAATGGCTTCATTTTTATTGTCTTTTTCCTTCATTTTTTCCGACCTGCTGCATCCTGCAAGCACTTCTGCGGCCTCCACTTCACAGATGCAGACGCTGGGAGCCCGCGTTTCAGTGACTTGGCTGCCTGTGACAGCTGGAGGAGACGGGACTCAAAGCCACTGATCTGACGAGCTCCCAGGGCCGCCGTGTTTGGTCATGTGGGCTGAACACGGCACAATTCTGGAGCTGCCACGCCCACAGACGACAGGACTGAATCACCAGCTAACAGCTGGTGTTTGATTTAGCACAAAGCCTCCAGCTTCAACAACTCCTCTCTCCAGTGAGCAACCTCTTACTTTGACTCCCATGATTACGCCACCGGAGCCCCTGGCCACATCCCATTCCAGGCAAACAGACTGACAGGCCATGCTAAAGAGCGCCAGAAGCTTCATTTAACCTTCGTGGCCAGCGAGCAACGCGACCAATTCCAATAGGTAAACTGCATCAGAATCGGCAGCATTTCAACCATAAGTGGGCTTGGCAGTGAAGAAGATCTACAGGTCTAAGTGGACCCAACAAGTATCTTGGACCCAAAATTTGGACTAAGGTAGAGCCAGCCTAATAGAACAGCTTCTCTAATTAGGGCCTGCTGCCTCTCAGATACATTTGTGCAATTTAATGTTCGCATGCCTGTGTGTGAAGGTCATGGTGGGGTGGGGCTGGGGAGGATTAGCTATTTTTGGAAGGCTAATTTAAAACGTTTCTTTACAGTGTAATACACATGTTGTGTATTATGACGATCCTGTGAGAAGATTTCAGTGCCAGTCCTGCACTTGGGTGAGAAGTGGGGACGGCCCAGCACACTGGACTCTCAGAGGCCCTGCTAGTGTGAATACAGAACGGGGCTGGGGACACGCCAGCCTGGGGCTCCGTGTCCCAGGCACACTGACCTTGAAAGATCCGTGCTGGGCCAGCTGGTGCTCTGCTCGAGGACAAGTGGTCACTACGGCACGCGGAGCCATCTTTACAGGGACCCCCTTGCACAAGAGCTCAGTTGGACAGACGGACACGGGAGTGCTCTCCTCCCAAGAGGAACTGCGTATCATTGTGGACGACGTCAAGGAGGCTGCAAGGCCGACTTCCATTTTTAAGGGATGGAGATGGCGGTGTGGAACCAGCCATGGGCCAAGACTGAGAGGCCAGGGGCCTGATGACGCTGAACTGGCAAAAGCGCCCCAGCCTGGCGGCACTGCCTTCTGAGGGCACGCTCCCCTGGCGGAGGGCGTCCCGCAACCGCGTCACCCCGCAGAAGCCCCGCCGGAGGGCAGATCTGGACCCAAGGCTGTGTTTCCTGATACTAAAGCCCACAATCCAAGTTTAGTTTCTGCAAAACAACATCATCTGTCACACTAAAATAATGCTGTTAATTTGAATTTTATTGATTTTAAATTTTGTTTGTATTTAACTTGAAAATGTGTTTTGCATTTAGACCTAAAAGAACCGGGAGACGGCTCATCAGCTGATTCCGAGTTCCACATTTGTACCCGGTTAAGTGATGCAATGACAAAAACTGTCACTGTGGGGAGGACCTCCTAGTAAAGGGCCCTTTCCACGCTGCTCCAGGGTGACACTGATCTTAGGAGGTGCAGAACACCAGACTCACTCCCAGCCCAGCACGGAGCGGAGCCGGGCCAGAGGGACAGGGGAGCAAGGTGACTCTCCTGGAGGCACGCGGCCTCACTGAGAGCTGGAAGCCACGCCTGGGCCTTCCAGAAGCTGGAGGTGCACTGAAGTGCTCTCCCAGCCTCGCCACCCTCGGCCCTCACACTAACCAGCTCAGCCGCTCACCTGCTGGGATGGTGGGCCCCCAAGATGTCGGGTTGCCAGACCACGGTCCCTCGGTGAGGACTGAACTGGGCCAGCCACCTGCCTCCAGCCTGGGAGTCCCGAGGTGAGCGGTGTCCAGCCCCCACCAGGCCGGCCCTCCCCTTCCCGGAGCTGCTCCTGTTCTGGCCCAGCCGGGCCCAGCCTGCCTCATGCGAGGAGCTGCCCCTTAAGTAAGAGGCGGTGTGGAGCCCCCCTCCCCGGGGACCTCTGAGCTGTGGGGGGCGTCTGCAAGCTGTGCTGAGCCCGCTGCCTTTGGCACCCAGGATGCTGGTGACGGGGCCACAGTGCGAGTTCCACCAATGAGCTGCGAGCAGCCCAGACAAAGTGGAGGCACTGTGGGGGCTGCAGCCGGGAGGAGGGACAGGTGCACCACGCCACCCGACCCTGGGGACTGCGCGTCCTCCTGGGGTGCCCATTCCACTACTGGAGCTTCTGTGATCTACCTGCAATCGTCTAGGTGTGGAGTGGAAGGGAAAGCCGGCTGCAGGGGAGGCAGAGGCTGCACGTTCTCCGAGGGAGAAGGAGCCCACTCTCGGGGTCCATTACCAAGTGTTTCCAGGAGGGGAGCGGGTCCTGCATGGCCCTGCTGGACTTCCTCCCGTCAGTCTGCAGGAGGGAAGCCTCACGGCAGGTGGATACCAGATTCCCAGGCAAACACCGCAGCTGCTAACCTGGCAGAGAAGCAGCTCCCGCGGCCGCGCCAGACATCACCAATCAATTACGATGTAGCGAGAACAGCCTCCTGATCCTCCCATGCAGGATTCCAGGCAGCCGTGAACCATTGGTTTGTGCTGGTTTGGGAGGCAGTACTACCACCATGGCCAGCCCAGCTCAACCCTTTCAGGTTCACTCAACAAATAGGCCCAGAGAGGTCATATTGCTGCCTGGGGTCACACAGTGGAGGCAGGGCAGAGCTGGGCTAGAATTCAGTCTCCTGCCTCCTTGGCTGATGCACAAGTCAGTGGAAAAATCACACTGGCTCCTTTCCAAGCTGACAGCCAGCTTCTGATGATCGAAGGACAAGGACAACAGGAGAAATGGTGACTCAGATAACCCGGGAATCTGCCCTGAACAAGCGGTGCTTGTCCTGGTTGGGAAGCAGGGACGTGCCGCCTCTGACCTTCGGGGGCATGTCCCTATGGAGGAGGAGCAGGATCACCAAAAAGGAGACGCAAGGACCCTGAAGTCACTAAACAGCAAGCCACTGCAGGGAAGAGCTGCCACCCAGCGTGTCCCCAGCTCCTCCAGGCTGTGTCCACATCTTAAACGCAGGAAAGCAGAGTCTTAGAAACGCGGCTTGTGTCACCCACCCTGCGGCCTGGCCAGGTCCTGGAGAGCCCCACATGCTGGCTCCACACCCAGTTGGGGAGCTCGGTGTCCTGCTGCTTCCCTGCACCAGGTTCAAGATAAACCTGCCAGGCGGCAGCAGATCCGGGTGCTCACACGTGGGCGCAGTTACCCCGTCACACCCTGCTGGTCTGTCTATATGTAGTGATGACCTGCACACGTCGTTCAGTGCACACAAGGCCGGTCATCCCTGTCGCTCGGCCTCATTTCCCGGCCGTTAACTGCGGGGTAGCGGAGTTTGCTTCCTCCTGACCACAGAGCTGAAGCCCCAGGGCTGCCCCCAGAGCCCCTCGGGTCCCCCTTCTTAAAGCCCGCAGCAACACGCTGTGTGGGGGTGCCAGGAGGCAGCGAGCCTGGCCCCTCTGTCCAGCACCCAATGGCCCTGGGCTCCCGCTGCCCTGCCTCCTGCTCAGCAGCTCACCTGCGACCTCACGGTTTGGGACGTTAACTTTTTGAACCTTTTTTGGTGAAGCTGGGGATCAGACCTGGGGGTGTGTGGCCACTGAGCACCTTCCCCACTTTTCTATGTTGAGAAAGGGCCTCGCCAAGTTGCCTAGCTGGCCTCAAACTGGCTATCCTCCTGCCTCGGCCTCTCAGGTCGCTGGGATTACAGGCGTGCGCCATGGCACCAGGCCAAGACCTTCACTTTTAGGATAATTTTAGAATTCCAGGAGTCGCAGGCAGGAGAGGCTGTGTCCCTCCCCGGCCTCCCTGAGGGGGAACCTCTAGCAAAGCCATGGCACCTCGTCACCTCCGAGCCTGCACCAGGGCACCAGGGATCCTGCACTCACCCCAGCGTCCTGCAGGTGCCCCCTTCTGGGTGGCCCCTTGGTCCAGCGCAGACCAAGGGCTTTCATCAATGGGTGCCTCACGCCACTGCCCTGGCCCCCTGACCTATCCATCCTCTCTCTCACCATTTCGGGAGTGTTATCTAAAGGACCTTGCAATGTGCAGCCACCTGGGATCGGTGCTTCCATTCCGGGTGATCCTCTGAGCCCCCGGCTGGCTCCTCCCCTGCCGAGCTGCCCAGCCCCAGCGTCTCCAGGCACGCTCCGGCGACAGACCTCTGGGTTGCTCCAGCCCTGGGCTGCGGCAGGTGACGCTGCGGCACCCCTGCTCTTGGGACAGGAGAGGCATCCTGTACGGTGGGGCCATCTGGGGCGTGCAACTGAGCTTCCAGAGTGCGTGGCCAGCACCACGGCCCACCTGAGAACACTTCAGCACCTCCAAACCACCCTGGACCCTTCCGCTGTCCCCCGACGTCACTGGCCAGCTCTGTGTGACCACTGATCTGCATCCAGTCTCTAGGATCTGCCTGATCTAAACTTTTCGATCAAACGAAATCACAACACGAGGCCTGCGTGTGGCTCCCCTCGCTCACCTGCTGCCCGGGCCTGCCCACTATCAGCACCTGCCTCTCCCCCCCAAATGGCCTCCCCGTGTGGAAGGGTCGTGATTGTCTGCTCGCCCATCAGCCGGAGGCCGTGCAGGTTTCCGTGGGTGAATCAGGGCTCCTTTCTCTGGCATGGATGCCCTGGACAGCAGCTCCAGGTCTGCGGCTGGGCGTGATCCACTCTCTTCCCAGGTGGCCCTGCTGATTTCTATTCCCACCAACACCGTGCGAGGACCAAGTGGCACCCCCAGCAGCGTTCCTGTTCCCGCTGCGTCATATGCAAGCTGCTTGCAGGAGTGTGAATGTGCACTGTTCATCCCCAGCGCCAAGCCAGCTCCAGGCAGCTCCAACGGGGTCGGGGCCCGGCAGCCCCCAGGACACGCCTCTGGCAGGCTGTCCGGCCCCAGGTCCTCTGTGGATGCAGCCTGGTTAATCTGTGTTCTTCCCCGTGCATCAAGGCTGAGTCCAGGCGGGGCAGGTAGATGGGAGGTGGCCGTGGACTCTGCTTGGCCACATTCCACCGCGGGCTAACGGGAACCTGGGGGCCAGGCTGAACTCCTGACCCTCTTCCAAATAACACGATGCTGGGCAAGGAACCCCCAATTCTGTCCTGGGGCCCTTTCCCCAGTGGCGCTGGGCAGCGGCTGCCTCGCAGGGCACTTCTTTTCAGGTGCCTTCCTCTCCTCACACTGCTGAGGTCCTGGAGGCCAGAGGGGCTGTGAGGCTGGCCGGGCTGAGCTCACCGTGAGCAGCACAGTGAGGTCTGTGTTCCGGCCTTGGTGAGCACTGTGGCCAGCTGAGTCTCAGGACTGCTGACCCAGGCATGCTGAGGGCTCGGCATGTGCCACGTGGGCTCATGAACAGGAAGGTGGCCTGGGAAACGTGTTGGGAGTGGTGAGGACTGAGCTTTCTCAGGGCTGAGGAGCTGGGAAGCCATCTGACCAGCGGGCTCTGATGCCCTGGGACTGCTGGGAGAACAAGTGGAACCCCAACGCCCTGGGGCCAGGGCAGGGCCTGGGGCACAGCGCTGCACACACACCAGAGGCCGCGTCCACAGTGCCTCCGCCACATGGGCAGAGATGGCCAGTGAGGTTGCAGACAGCAATGGCCGAGCTCAGCAGACACGCATGGACCCAGTGGAGGGCTCCCATCGGCCTAGACACAGGGACAGTGTGCACACGGCTGGCCCCTGACCGTGGCTGGAGGCCCTCTGGGGTCTGATGACGAGGGCAGGCCTGGGGAGGGCATCAGGCAGCGCGTGTTCTGCCCCGCTGACGCCTCCCTGGGACCATCCCATCCTCCAACATCTCCCCCCTGGTTGCACAGGACCTGGATAGTGTCACCCGGCTCCTCTCCCCATCACAGCCGGGCTGAAGCCATCTGTGAATGTACCCCCGGTGCCTGGCACCCCATGTCCACTGGTGCCACCGTCCGCTCCGGCCCCATGACTTGCAGGCTCTGGGAGGCCACCTCCTCTGAGCCTCCGCAGACCGGAGGTGGGGAGACTGAGAAGGGAAGGGCCTGTGACAGCCTCGGCCCTCCTGAGGGAGCAGACACCAGCCCACTGAGCGCCTCGGGGTGGAGAGTGCGCAGTGGCGGATGGACGGGCAGGGCGGGCAGGGCGGGCAGGCCCTTGGGCCCCCGCCTGCCGTCCTGTGGCCTACCACACTGTTGAGGCTGCAGGGCAGGGGAAGGCGGCCTTGGCAGAAAGTGACGCGGGGCCAGGGGACTATCCTCGCGGAAAGGAAACGCCTCTGACCTTCAGCTCGCACCACACGGAGGATCCGTTCAAGATGGATGGCGCAGCCCACGGAGAGCAGGCTGCCCCAGGAGAACGCAGGGGCCTGCTCGGGAGCCGGGAGGAGACCAGGCCTGCCCAAACTGGGGGCCGAAGGACCAAGGGCCATGGTAAATGAAGAGCTTCCCCATCGAGGGCACCTGGAGGAGGCAGCTGCCTGCAGGGAACACACCCGCCACGGGACTTGGACCAGGACGTGTGAACTTAGACGAGGGACCAGAAAATCCTAAGGAAAGCGGATCACAGAACCCAGGGGACTGAGGTTGAGGACAACGGCGAGGGCTGGGACAGGCAGGCGTTCCTCAGAAGCACGTCCCAACAGCCTGGGACAGATCTCCTCAGGGCAGGAGCAGGGACTAAACCACGAGTGACAGAGCCAGTGGCACCAGAGCAGCTGGAGGGGACAGCAGGCGCCTGGACCCCTGCAGGCCAGGCAGGCCCGCGGCACGTCACCACAGGACGGCCCCACGCTGCTGACGCCGCCCTGGAGCCGGGGTGCGTCCGACCCGGCAGGTCACTCCCGCGGGCTGGCCAGGCCCCTCACGCCCCCGCTCCAGAACAAGCTGCGAGACGCCCGGCGCTCCCAGGGAGGTGAGGCAAATGGCAACGCAGCGGCCAAGGAGCCAGCGGGGCGGCCGGCAGGGCCCACCGAACGCTGAGCACTCAGGGACAGTGTGGGGGCCCCGCTCCACCTGGGAAGCCGCAGGCACAGCAGGACGCAGGAGTGGTGGCCCGCGAGGGGTCCGGGGAGGGGCACCTGGTCGGGCTAGCTGTGCCAGGTGTGGACACGGGGCCCAGCCCTGCCTGCGGCCAGCTCTGCACACGGCCGCTCCGCACGCACGCCTTCAGCGCTCCACTCGAACCATGTCCCCTCGGGGAAGCCCTCGCTGACCACCCCACCTGAGACACCCGTGTCCCTCAGAGCCAAGTCCACCACATCCCCTCTGTGCCACGTGATCTATGTGGGGTGCAAGGAGGTCACCAGGGTTCGCGTGGGCCCCAAACCCAGTGGAGAGCAGGCACAGAGGGAAGGACGCTGCGAGGTGGAGGGCAGAAGGCCACACGGCCCGGCCAGGGCTCTAGGCTGCTCGCCCACCAGCCGCAGGGCCTCCGAGGGCGCCCGCCCTCCTCCCGCCTCCTGCCTCCACTCCAGGCCACTCACCCTCCCGGGAAGGAAACAGCCGGGGAGAGGTGACCAGCGAGAAGCAGCGCCACCGAGCCCGCAGCCCTGGAGCCGAGGCAGCCATTCTGCTGGCCGCCCTCACTGGAGAGCCCTGACGCCTGGGGACAGTTCTAGGAGGACTTCCAGGGCGGGAGCTGGCTGTGCTGCCACTGAGCTGTGTGACTCTGGGCAAACCTTGAACCTCTCTGACCTGCACATGCTCATCTTCACCACAGACTCAGGAACCCATGAAGTAAGGTTTGGCACAGAGGGTCTGTGAGCTCACGAGCACATACAGAACGCCAGCTGTGTACCCTGGACACGGCGTGAACCTGGCGGCGTCTGATCTTACAGTGTGGGGTCAGGACACTGACCAGACACACGGACAAAGGGTCAGGCTGGGGTGCACTGGCACGGGGCTGTGGGAGCCGAGGATGGGCTGAGCGACCCTGGCCAGAGGGCAGGAGCGAGCGGGAGGGGGAGCCCGAGCCTGGACTCAAGCTCGCTGTGCTGCTCTGTCAGCCCTGTGCCCAAGCACCCCATACGACTGCCCCAGACCTCACCTTCCCGAGGAGAAGCAGGCAGAGGGAGCAGCGAACAGGCCCAAGGTCAAACAGCCAGCAGGGGGGACGCTGGGAGTGAACCCACGTGGGCTTCCCGGGCCGTGTGCCCTAGTTACATGGCCCTGGAGGTTCAGTGACACCAGGACCAACTGACATCTATGTGTTACACAGCCGCCTCTTTACGCTGGACAGTGTCCGAGGCCAGCCTGTTGGGGACAGGGTTTGCGAACACTGCCCATCACCTGGGGGCACAGGCACACAGGCCAGGAGGGAGGGAGGGCCACTGAGCCTCGCCTTCCTTTGTGGAGAAGACACAGACGTCTCTAGGTCGAGACCACCAGGGACAAGGAGCCCACGGAGGGGGAGACCTTGCACAGGCAGGGACACACCCCTGTCTGTCCCCACACTGCCTCTTGCAGGTGGCAGGGGCAGCAGAACCAGGGGCAGGTTCCCTAGAGCTGGCCCTGGGGACAGACTCAGAGGACAGCTCAGAGGCCGAAACAGGGACACGACCTGGGGAAGAAGGCAGGTGACAAGGAAGTGCCACCGAGTACCTGTCAGGACTCGGGCCTTCCTGCGGACCTGGCTCTGGGCGTCTTCAGGCACCACTGGCTACCCTCCTGCCGCATCAGGTGCCTCTTGGGCACCTGAGTGGTCACGTGGTGATGGAAGGGGCAGGGTGACATCCGAGGTGACTCAGGGGCAGGGTTCGGGCTCTGGAACTGTGTCCCTACTGGGAAGTGGAGCTGAGGGCAGACACCACAGACCTTGGTGAGTAGGTGGCCCCACGACAGAGCAGCCCTGCCCCCGCCTGGCCCAGCACGTAAGACCACCTGGGTGACCCTTGCACCTCGGGAACCACGGCGTGCTCCCTGTGACCTCAGCAGGGCCCACACCAGGGGACACAGGCCCAGGAAGCCAGTGGTGGAGAGGAGAGCGGCTGCTCGGGCCCCACTCCACGCTGCCAACCTAGGCTCCCCACAGGGCAGTCCCCGAACACCCCGGCAATGACTTGAGGACACAAGGGTCCGCAGTGTCTCCGGAGCCCTCTGGGCATCACCAAGGCTGGGCTGGCTTGTGGGCAGAAGAAGGCAGAGCCACAAGGAGGCCCAGCTGAGGCGGCCAGGCCTGGGGAGCCTGCGGCTGTCGGGTCCCTCCTGGGTCCTCCACAGACACGGGGCCACGGAGGGCTGGGCCTGCCCTGAGGAGTGGCACCTGGTAAAAATGACAGGCTGGCTGAGGCAGTGTCCCCACCCAGACCAAGTGGGGGACGACGGCTCCTTCCAGACCCAGGAGGAAGACAAAGGGTGGCAGAGGTTAAGGTTCCCAGCCCGGCTCTGCGTCGACCAGCTGGAACCCAACGAGGCGTGGGTGGGGTCCCAGGCAGGCCGCTGCCCGTCTCGTCTCCCTGCGGTGTAAGGACGGCGGCCGTCCTGCCTCACAGGGCCACCCGTGCACAGGGGACAGGCGCACAGGTGCTGGGCAGAGACCCAACAGCGAGAGTGCGCCATGGGGGGCTGGAGGATCTGACCACCCTGGTGGGACACCCTGCAGAACCAGCCTGTCCCCCAGCCTGAGGTCCTCCCCTGGCAGGTGACCTGAGCTGGCCGGTGGCTTTGTCTGAAATCTGGGCCTTCCCTGGACGAGCCTCATGGCCCTGCGCAGGCTCACAGCGACCCCTGCTGTCCGCCACTCAGAACTGTTTTAAGTCACCCCCCAGCGCCAACCAGGAAAGAAGGCAGGGAACTGGGGGCGCAGGGCTGGTCCCCAGACACCGCCAGGCCGGCAGGGAGGTGACGTCCTGTAATCACGTCTGCAGACACTAAGTCCCTGTCCCCCTACAGGCCCAGCCCTGGAGATCACGCAGCGCCTCCCCTCCCGCACCACCTTTGTCTCCCGGGATAAGTGTCACCCGAAACGCTGCAGAACCAACCAGAACTGTCACTTCCCAGGGACACTATTTCCTGATCCACGCGCCGTGCTTAGCAGCTCATTTTGACTTGGCAGCTCTTACATTGGACTCGTTAAGAAGCAGAAGCGCATTGAGACGAGCAGACGCACGGCCCTCCCGCCCACGGCCTCGGAGCTCCTTCCAGCGCGGGGAAGTGTGAGCACCCCAGGGCCCGGCCCCACGCTGCAGGCAGACCCAGGATCACCCGGGAGCCCTGCGCAGACCAGCTCGGGCTGGTGATGCTGCGGCCAGTGTGGGGAGAGCAGAGGGGACAACGGGAGCGTCCTGAAGCAAGGCCCCAACGGTTCCCTGACCTCCACCCCAGAGGGGCGCAGAGGGCACACGTCACTCAGGTGACTCCTCGTCTCCAAGACTCGGCCTCAGCTGGCACCCGCGGTGTGCCTCTCAAGATGCCAACTGGTAATTCCAGGGGACTTGGCTCTCCTATCGTCACACAGTCTGTGGCAAGCAGAGGCTGAAAGGCCCAGGCCTGAGGGGACCCTATGTGGTCACCCTCAGGGCTGCAGGTCCCCAGAGCACGCTCAGACCCCAGCCAGGCCTGGACATTGCTGGCTGGACTAGAGTCTCCAGCCCCACCGGGGCCCCTGGTCTCTGCGCCTGCCAGCCAGGCCCGGGGGCTGCTCTGGCTCCCCCTCCTCCTGGCGTAGCACACCTCTCCTTCCCTGGAGCCTGGGGCCGGGTGGCACCGAGCCAACCTCAACAGTCCAGACCACGTACCGACGACGCTGGGGACACACTGGCGGCCCTGGGGCAGGCTGCCCGGTGCAGTCTGGGGCCAGAGGCTGAACATCCCGGAGGAGGAGACGGCCGGTTTCTCTCCCAGTGCGTCAGGAGCCAGTCTCAAATCCAGGTTCCCAGCCCGCAGTGTCCCCCAGTTCCCCCCGGCTGGCCTCTGCCGCCGTTCCTGCCTGGCCTGCCTTTCAGTGGGGCTCCTGTGAGGAGCCGCTGACACCAGCGGTCCCACTGCTGGAAGCCTTTACCAGAGGCCCGTGTGGTGACCCACCTCGGGGCACAGCCTGAGCAGGTGTCTGCAGCCGCCAGGTGCTCGACTTGAGTGCAGGACACCGCTTATCTCTGGCTGGCCAAAGGGACCGAGGGCGGGGGTAGAGGACAGGTCAGCCCAGGCTCCCCACCTCCTGCAGCTGCTGGGTGGGAGGGGGACGCCTGGCTGTTCTGACTCTTCTCAGATGACAGATCAGTAAAGGCTTTGAAAAACCACCTTGCTGGCCTGTGGGGACCGCCCAGGGCCAAGGCTGCCTGGCCAGCCGGCGCACCCCCACCCGCGGTGCACCCGCTCACCTGAAGAGCTCCCGGATCTCCCTGCGGTCGGCCTGGAAGGGGATGTTCCGCACCAGGATCTTGGATGTGGTCTGCTTGCGGGGAAGCTGCTTCTTCCGGGCAGAGGTCAGGGCCGGCCTGGAGTGGAGGGGGAGGCACGGTTACCTGGGGCGACCGCTCCCGCCCTGTGCTTGGGGGAAGCCCAGGCAGCGTGTGGAAGAGGCTGACGGAAGGGAGAAGGCGGTCTCCCCAGGTGACATGGGCCACTGTCAGTGTCCCCAGGACAGCAGTGGTGTCCAGTGGACAGCCCCACTGCTGAGGCCCGGCACCTGAGACTTGGGGCTGCAGGGATGAAAGGAAGGAACCAATGGGAGGGATGGCTCCTGGTCACGCCAGCCTCGCGCTTCCTCCTCTCCAGATGTGAAGGCCCCCGCTGGTCCCCAGAGGCCTCGTGGGAGCCACTTCACCTCTGCCCAGGAGGCCCTGAGGGGTCTAACTCGGGGAGGCCAGGTGAGGAGAGCAGGCAGCCCAGGCTCAGGGCCGTCCCAATGCTGTCACCTGCTTGGACAGCTCCTTATGCCCTGGCGGGCAGGGAGGTGGCCAGCAGGCCATGAGCTAACGTGATGCGGAGCCAGCCAGGCCAGATCTGTGTGACCTCCAGCAGGTGCTCAGCCTGTGTCCTCCAATGTGGATCAGTGTGGGCACAGGGCCACCCTCGTCTACATGGAGGTCTCAGACTGTCCTCGCCATGTGGGGAACGCTCAGTCAGCGGTCAGGATGTCCTGACGGGCCCCTCCAGCCTGCTCACGGCACCCCAGTCCTCTTCTGGCCTCCGCCCTGTGCACCCCTCTCCCCTGCTGGGCACGCCTGTGCCGGGAGCCTCCTTGTCTGGGGCGTGCTGCCCAGCACGGCAGCGCCAGCCACGTGCCAGCTCAGTCTACATGAAGGTGGACACAACACCAAGCTCCCACCCTGGTGGCCGGGGCCCTGAGGTGGCCCACGGTAGTCCCTGCCTCCTGGCACTCGTTCCCTTGTGTGACGCCCACCCAACCCGCTGCTTTAGTACACAGGGTGCAGCTGAAGCGCCCTGGAGACGAGCTCACGGGAGACTGCTCCCCTCTGGCTCTGTCCTGGACCTCGCTCTGCGGCCGTTGGCTGCCATGTTAGGACACTCAGCAGTCCTGGGGAGAAGCCCCGAGGTGACGGCCTGGCCCCGTCCATGGCCCCCTCAGAGGTCATTCCATTAGTCCCCCTTGGGCCTTCAGGTGGCTGTGACCCTAGCTGACCTCCGACTGCACCCCCTTCAGAGACCCTGAGCCAGAACCCCAGCTAGGCTGCCCCAACTCCTGACCACAGAGCGCGCCTCCCACGGGAAGCTGTGGGTTCTGGGCCGCGTGTCCTGCAGCAAGGGACAACAGCGCATGCCAGACCTCAAGGGCTTCCAGGCCCGTGAGGCAACGACGCCAGGCCGGACGGCGCGACTCGGAACGTCCACCCCTGCAGAAGGTTCCAGCAGCAGCGTCACCCCAGGATGTGAGTTCCGCAAGGAAACGCCACCCGAGTGCTGAGTGTCGGGGAACCATGGCCTCCCATGATGGAGAAAATGCAGGTGACCAGGCTGCAGCCGCTGGCCCTGGAGGGAGGACACTGGACAGGGATGCCACCCCAGCTGGGTGCCCACAGACAGGGGCCATGTAGTCCTGCACAGACCAAGTCCCCTGCTCAGGTCACCCAACCCTGGGTAAGAACCTGAAGACTGGGCGTGGGGCCTGGGCTCCTACGTCCCCCTGGGAAGCCCACCAGCTTCCCGAGGCCCCGAACCTCACCCCTGCTCACTAAGGATGCGCAGCCCAGCTCTGACGGTGACGGATGCAGAAGCCCAGAGCCGGCCCGAGCCGGAGTCACCGCATTAAGGACAGAAGGGAGAGGAAGCAGCGGCCCCCGGCCATTCCCTGGCAGCTAATTTACTGAACGACCACAATAAATGACCAACTTGCTGGAAATTACCAAATAAATATCTTAAACCAGCTGGAGGACAGTTAGAGGCAGTCATTTCCACACCAGAGGCAGATAGCTGGTAATGACACTGACGATCACGGCTCACGGGGCGCGTCACGGGCGCCACCATCGGAAGCCTCGCGGGGGCACTGGTCCACGCGGATGTGCCCGCAGGAGACCAGAGAGGAAGGGAGACTGACATCTCCTCCACCCAGGACCCTTGGGCCACTGGGCCAGCTGGTCTGCCTCCACCTGACGCCCACTGAATCTCTCTCAAATTAACTGGAGGGACCCGGCACTGCCGTCCGCCCTGGGAATGGGAACGCGCGAGGCTCACAGCTCTGGAGCTGGCTCCTCCAGGGCACCCGCCAGGGCAGCCTGTGGTTGAGAGGCGTGTGTGACGGCCAGCACTGTCCAGCGCACCGGGACCCCGGTCAGGGGAGGGGAATGCCAACCTAACTGGGGAGAATCCTAAACAGGCGACAGGGGCAGGTGGAAAGGACCCTGAAGGGCTGAGCCCCTCTGGGTGGCCACATCCAGGGACACAAAGAACAGGGAAGGGAAGGCGCCGCAGACTCACTTGGTGGCTCGTTCTGAGATCCGCAGTTCCAGCTTGTGGCCGTCCACGACATGACCCTGGGAGAGAAGACAGCACGCTGGTCCCTCCGTCCTCAAAAATACTTACCCGTGTCCCTGTCTGTCAGCAGAGCGTAGCCCGTGGCTGGAGGTGGGAGAGCACCTGTTCCCTGGGCAGCCCAGAAGGGCTCTCCCCAATAAGGCTGGGACGAGCCAGGCAGCAGCTGGTGGCCAGAGACCCAGCCTCGCAGTGCTCCCTGAGCCTGGTGGCAGCCTTGACCTTCACAGCATTCAAGGGCAGACTCGGTCACTGTTTAAAAGCATTTGTGGGTACAGGGGCCCTTGTGGCCTGGCTTGCAGAGGGAGCGTGGTATGTAGTCTGCAGCCCCTAAAGGCCCTGTCCCAGCCCCCGGCACCTAAAGCAGTGGTGGCCTTCGTCCCCAGGAGTGAAGCTGGCCTCTGAGCATGACCACCCCGAAAATCTCCCAGCAAACACGGCCAGCCGGCTCAGTGTAAACAATCCCCGGTGGCCACGGGCACACACGGGTGCGTGCGGCTGGGGCCGAGCAGTGTGCTCAATGGAGCTGAACCGAACCTTGACCTGCGTGCAAGAGGAAGACGACCACAGGGTCTGAGGAGCCGCGTGAGCTGACACAGCGGGAGCGACGGTGTCTAACCAAAGACCAGAAGTGCTCTTCCCCGTCCCCTGCCCTGGCAGGGCCTGGCACGTGGGCCTCAGCGAGGGAGCTGTGGTCATTGCCAGCGAGGTCAGCTCCCTGGGGGGTTACAGATCCTGGCCACGGGCTCCCCCCTCCTGCTAGGGGTCCCATTTCTCCAGGACTTGGGGTGCAGCAGGAAGGCTCCTCCTTCTCCATCCGCACAGGATGATCAATCGACGTCCATATACTCTCCAGCCCCTTCCACCACCTTGGCTGCCCCACCCCCGCCCACGCCACTGTTCTCTGGTGACTGAGGGTGTCCTACCCACCCTCCTCCCATCCCATCTTCACACAGTGGCTGGACACTGTCCTCGAGCACAAATAAATGAGCCTTCCCACGAGCTCCCAGCCCTCCGACACTCTCGCCAGCCTTCGGGCTGAAATCCAGTTCTTTAAGTGGCTGCGAATCTGGTCCTGAACAGCCCCTGAACAGCTCTCTGCTCTGCCAGCTGCCCTTGGAGGCTGAGTCCCCGACACAGGCCCTTTGCACGTGCTGCTCTCTGCTCCTGGACGGCTTCCCCCCAGGTCTCCGTGCAGGTGACTGTGGGGAGGCATCAGCTCAGCCACATGCTGCTCAGCGGCTCCCTCTGCCCACAGCCCAAGGCAGCCCCACTGCTGAAGCCACCTTCGCCTGAGCGTGAGCACGATCTGGTCTTTTCACGGCTCCACTGCCCGTCTCCCCACCAGAAGAGGACAGGCCTACCACTGTGCCTGTCACAACCAGGCCCACGACACGGTGTGTGGGGGGAATGAACGAAAGGGACCTTGGAAGGCTGAGAGGGCTCCGATATCTGGGGCGTGGTCCCCTGGAAAACTGGTGAAGGCATGTTCACCCAGCAGGACGTGAGCTCACAGGTCACCCCTCAGTTTCAGAGGTGACGGGCCCCCAAGCCCTGCCCCGTTACCTGCAGCTGTCTGAGGGCTCTCTGGGCCTGCTCCGGCTTCCGGTACTCCACAAATCCAAACCCCATGGACAGCAGCGCTCCTGCAACAGGGACCCCCGCGGGCGGGGCACACGGTGAGCCAGGCCCCGGCCTGGGCTTCTTTCCAGCTCCCTTTCCGGCCCCCACACGGTTCCAGCTCCTGGCTTGCCCTTTACCACTAGTTATCCCAGCGAACCCACCGCCGAGGCTCGAGGACTATTAATTAACAGAGACTGACGCGATAATTAACCCCCTAATGGGACCCTGCCTTTGAGGGGGAGTGGGACTGACGGGGTGACCACCGCTCTCCAGCAGGAGCTCCACGGGGCGGCTGCTTCCACACGGGCACAATGTCCCAGCACCCAGCGCCCCTCCCGGGGGCGCTTCTGACCCTGCACTCGGGCTCCTGGGTTTGGGATCTGAAGTTCTGACAGGGAGGGTGATGGTGCCCTGGCTGCACCTGGTTCCCCACTCAGAGGCGGCAGGAGGTCAGAGGGCAAGAGCAGCCGCCTATCCCGGGGCGCTGCTTCCCGGCCCCGGCCTCTGACCAGTGGGACTGCCAGCCTGCGCCCGGCCCTGGCCCTACAGGGCCAGCCCCAGGCCGAGCTCCCTCCTCCCGCTGCACCAGGCTGCCAGACACCGCGGAGACCTCCCCAACGCCTGGCGTAGGGCACACAGCAAGACAGGCTCCTGGAAGGACAGCAGACGTCCCAAGAGCTTCTTCCAACACCGACGACAGGTGGCTTTCCACAAGGTGCTGCCAAGGACTCCCGGGGCGAGGGCAGGCTCCCGAGGCCCTGGCTGCCCAGAGCGGCAGTGTCCCTGCGACCTGGACAGAGCTGACACCGCGTGCAGCCTCATTTCCCTGCTCACCTCAGGGACCACCTCCTTTCCTGAATCCCTGACTCAACCCTCCCATCCCTCGCCCGGCACTTGGCTGCCCGTCCCCATATCCCAAAGGACTGAAGTTCCTGAAGAACAGGGATGGCAGGGCTGCACCGTGTCCCCGGGTTCTTACCCTGCGGCCTGACCCCTGGGTCTGAGAATCTGCCCTTCCTTAAGCTCTGCAGCAACAACCAGGGAAATGAGGTCCCTGGGGTGGGCCCTACGCCAGCATGGTCAGCGCCCTTCAAAAGGCGGAACTGGACATGGGACAGGCCCATACGGGACAGCAAGCACTGTGCGTGCACAAAGACAGCCGTCGACAGCCAGGGAGGGCCTGGAACAGACCTGCCCTCCCCTGGACCCCTGGAAGGAGCCCTGCTGCCAACACCTGACTGGACTTCTGGCCTCCAGAACTATAAGGCGAGACATTTCTGCTGATCAAGGCCCCCAGATGTGGTCCAGAGGCAAGGGACCCCTAACTTCATGCACGGAAGTTCTGCTTAAAACCCTTGGTGGCTCCCCACCAGGCCGCAGTCCAAACCTCTGAAGGGCTTAAAAGCCACTTCATAGCTTGGAACCTGCCTCCCTTTCCAGGGCGCCTCCCGCCTTGGCCTCTGCCACCAGGCTGCTGGGCCTCCCTGCCTCTAGGCGCAGTCTGACTTGGAGACTGCACACTGCCACAGCCCTCCTGGCCCTGTGCTGAGGCCACCAGCTCACAGGACCCCCAGCTACTGGGGTGCCTGGGGACAGGGCCTGCATCTCTGGTTTGTTGTGATGAATGGTGCTCACTGCCCGGTGGCCCAGGCCTGCGTGGGAGTGAATGAGCAGCGGTCACTGTGGCCACAGCGGGCACCCAGGACGGTCTTGGGCTGGCTTGTACTGCACCCCACCAGGTCTGCAATCCAAGGGCTGCTGGGCGGGGACTACGTGGCTATGATAAAGGACAAAGGGCCTGTCCTTACTCACGCTCTGCAGAGACCCAGGGCTCAACGGAGAGGCCAGGTGGCCTCTGCCTGCCCACTACCTGCTGGCCAGGGAGGTACAGGATTAACGACGTGGTGGAATGTTCTAGAAGTTCTACATTTAGAACATTTCCCTTGGAACTGAAGAGGGAAAGCCCACAATCAGTCCCTTTTGCTATGTTTGGGAATTTCCGAGTGCCGAGGAGTGGGGAGCAAGGAGCCCCTGGGCGCTGATGGTCAGTCCACCCTGCCTGCCCACTGGGTGCACAGGTCTGGGACCGCAATGGCCCAGGACGCGTGCACCTCTCTGACTGCACAGGAGGCCCCAGGAGAGTAGGAGGTGCTGTCTAGGACAAGCTGGACCCCCGCCCCGCCCACAGGTGTGGCTCCTTCTGGACCGTCTCCCTCCAGCCGCCGGGGTTCCAGCCGGGGTTCCAGCCGGGGTTCCAGCCGGGGTTCGGCACAGGTACCTGCTTTGTCCTTCTTCCTGGAGATGGAGCAGCTCCTCACGGCGCCCACTTTGGAAAACACCTGGAGAAGGGAGGATCATGCAGCCCTGACTTCGGGAGCTTCCTGCCACCTGCCACCCGCGCAGGCGCAGCTCCAGTCAGGCCGCCCGTCCACCTGGCCACCTGTCCACCCGTGGGCACAGGAGGCAGGACACATGCGGAGCTGACCCCAGGAGGCTGCTCACCGTACACTGGCCTGTGCCAGGCCCCTCACGCCATCCACGCATCTGGTGACCCCAAAGACACTCAGATGGGAGCTGAGGGCCAGGGCTCAGGGGCTGGCAGTCGGGGTCACAGGGCTGAAATGCTGGAGCTGGGCCTGGGCCGGGGCTGCCGGGCCACGCTCTGTGCCACCGTGTAGCCTGCCAAGCCGTCCTCCCGCGTCTGCCCCCCGGAGACCCCGGGCCACCCTGAGGTGGCAAGTGATGGCCTGCCCAAGAAACCTGGCCAGTCCCTCGGCCCCTTGAAACGGCAGCTGGGCTGGTTTCTCGCTCCACTTAGAGAGGGAAGGACGAGGCCACGGAAGGGCTGAGAGGCCTGCTGCAGACCCAGAAGCCGGGTCAGTCGGATGCACGGTCTTCTGACCCAGGCCTGACCTCTCACTGCCCTGTGCTCACAGCCAAGGTAATTCTGCAAACCTCTACATCACGCTCTGTTCTGCACGTCCCCATCCTGTTCCTGACCCCTGTGGAGCCCAGCTCAGGCAAACTGCGCCTGGACCTGGCTCTGGCTGTGTGTTCAGTACCAAAGTCAGCCAGGGGCTCAGTGCTGTCCACCAAGTGAGCGACGGGAGGCAGGAGGGGCGGAGACCCTCACACACACACACTCAGGCAGACTCGTGCGACTGGAACGAGCCACTCCACCCGGAGGGCTCATCCGTCCTAGGCATATATTCTGAACAGCCCGATGGGAATGTTCTACCCGTGTCTCCATGACAGCTGGAGAACCTGAGGCACAGACCACAGAAGAGTGGTCCACAGAACCTGCAGGACCAGCCCACAGAAGAGTGAGGCCGGGATCCAGGCCCAGGGGGACTGACCCCTAATCATGGCTCCACACTCAGGTGCTGGGACAGGAGTCCTAGGGTGGGGTGTGCTCCCCACAGTGCTCTAATGGGCTGTGTGACCTCAGGACAGTGACACAACCTCTCTGAAGTTTGATCTCCCAGCTGAACTAGACGGTCCAGGGCCTTTAATTCTGAGGACACTCTTGAGCTGCTGTTGGTGCATCTCTGGGAAATGCTGATCTGACAGTGATGTCCCTCACCACGCCAGGGTGACAAGGACAACACAGGAGCAGAGCTGGCCTGACAGGCTCAGCCACCTGCCTTGAGATGCTGCTAGGCTGCACCTCTAAGAGCCAAGCCACACGTGGCTGTCAGTGCTTGGCGAGGGGCATGTGGCCCCTGGTGACGCTGCCTGCTTGGGCCCAAGCCTCTCTGGTGCTGCGGCTGTCCTCCTACCTGGGGACAGTCACGGCACGGAGGCTGGGTCAGTGGGCACTGCCTCTCCTGAACCCTCTACAGAGTCTGAGAGCAGAGGCCCTTTTGAAAGGAAGGGATGCAAGTGACTCTGCTCTGGCCACCTTCCCTCCAGGGCACGTCTGGGAGCCGTGTCACGCATCCTGTCAGCAGGAACCTGGCCAGTCTGTGCTGTGCCGCGCTCGGGTCAGACAGCAGCGCCTCTGCGGGGAGTTCCCACGTGGGGAGGGGGAGCTTGCAGACCCCAGCCTCTGAGCTGCAGGGGACACGCCATGCGGCCCAGCTCCCTGAGAGGCCCTGCCGTGCTCGCAGGGCATGTGCCCAGGCCCACCTGCAGCTCCCACCCTGCCCTCCTGCTCTCGACACACAGGTGCAAACGTCTCGCCCCACCCAGGCGTGCCCAGTGGGGACACCCACTCACGGCCGGGTCTCCTGCAGGTTCCATCAGGCCAAGCGCACTGGTGGCACTGACTTCTGGGGCGCCCACCACAGAAGCAGTTGGGGAGCTGCCTTTGGAGCACGCACTTGGAATGCGGGCCACCACCCTGACAGCAGGGAGGGTGTGCAGGAGGGGCAGGCCGTCCCCCACCTGAGCACTGGCTGCATTGCAGCCTGGAGCTGTGCACCCGCCTCCCCCATCCCCAGGAGACACTCACTGCCCTCAGCGTCTCCTCGGTGGTGCTGAAGTTGAGATTTTTAATAAACAGAGTGCACCCTGGAAGGCTCTCGTCCTCGTCCTCCTCGTCCTCCTCGTCCTCCTCCTGTTCTTCTGCCTTGGTTGTGGAGGCCTCTGCTCCTTCCCCTGCTGGCTTCTCACCTTCTGGGGTCTCGCCGTCAGCCGCTAGCACCATCAAAAACAAACAACCCCATTCAATGACTACCCACCACAGCCAGGGCCTAAACTGACCACAGGGCCTTTGTGCTTGCTACCTCCTGGCCTGTCTGGCTCCCCTCCTGTCTTCCCAGGCCTGGTTCCTGCTTGCCCAGTGCCACTCAAACATCCTGCCCTCAGACAGCTCTTCCTGGCCACACTAGTTCAAATGGCCACCATGTCCCTCGGGTGTCTTCTTTCCAGAGCCCCTAGCCTGCTCTGAAACCACCTTTCTTACTCATTGGAAGTGGGGTCCCCAACTGTAAGGGATGCTCACTGAGGATGGGACCCAGTCTGACCCAGGCACCCCTGCATCCCCAGCACTGGCTCAGAGTGGACACTCCGCAAACATCTGGGGATGACCGAGGTGCTGAGCGCTCGGCCCCTGGGGTGCACCGGGGTTCAGCATGCACTGTGCTCCAGGACAGCAGCGGGGTCTGGGAAGGGCTCCGGCCTCATGCTCACAGCTGTGGGGCACTCCTGACTCCCTCCTCACATGTGACCTTCAGAGGTGTGACCTCAGGTTTCCTGTCCATCTATGATCAGAGACCACTGTAAGCCCCATCTGCAGGATGACTGGGGGATGAGTGCTGAGGCCAGGCGACGGCCCCGGGCCTGTCCTGATGCTGGGAAGTGACACTACACCAGGAACCCTGCCCTGCTGGCCAGGCAGGAGCCCAGCCCTCTGCATGCAGGGGACAGTGTCCCTGCTGGCCGCCTGTGCCTTGAGCCACCAGGCCAGACCCACTGCAGCCTGCATCCAGGTCCAGGCAGGGAGAGATGGCCCAGGGCCGAGGCCACCAGCCAAAGGTCTTTTAAAGAAGCACGTGTGCCGCCGGCCTCAACGGGAGGCAGAAGGCAGGCGAGAAATAAGGGAATGTGGGACTCCAGCAGATGTCCCCCCGACAGCGTCACCAGGAACCAACATGAGGAAGGAGCAGGAGCGAGCTGGGCTGCAGCAGGGGGCAGGCACGCCTCCACCGCAGTCGCACCATCAAATCCAGTCACGCAGCGCCACTCGGCTTTATTATAATCAGGCCGCGGCATGTGCGGGCCGCCCCCTGGGCTCTTGCGCTGCGGCCGCCGGCGCAGACTGTTATCAGTTGCAAGCAGCTTTCCAGGACCCCCCCAGCAGAGCCCTTTATCTGGAGGTGAGGGTCTTGGTTGTGGGGAGATAAAGCATGCCGGCCCCTCCCTGGAGACCGCAGGGAGCAGAGCGCAACGGAGCCTGCAGGGAGGCGCTGCCCCTCCCGTCCCCCACCCGGCCCCAAACGCAGGGCCTGGGGCAGCCAGGTCCCCTCCTCATCATGTCATCCTGGGGAAGCATCCAGAACAACAGAGGCTGGTGGGGAGTGGCAGGGGAGTGGGCACAGCTCAGGGGACCAGGGACAGGGGGCTGTGTAGACAACAGTCAGACAAGGAGAAAGGTCGGCTCCCGGAGGCCGAGGCGAGCCCCGCGGGGCTGGGCCCAGCACACACCTGGCCCAGATCCAGGCTCCGAGGCCTCCTGTCAGCCAGTGAGTGGACACCAGCACCTTTGATTGGCAGGCCTGTCAGGACTCGACACCAGCCTGGGCCGGGGACAGAAGGTGTTCTGACAGGGTCTGGACACAGGTGCCCCAGAGCAGGCCTGCACCGAGGCCCTCCTGGCACTGCCCTGCCCAGCCCAGGGGCTCCTGGGAAGCCTGAACCGTGTCCACCATGGCCACCCTGGACAGCAGCAGCAGAGCTGCTGGCATGCGCTCCCGCTGCGTGGGGTCCCGGGGTCAGCACCCAGCATCTCCCCACGTCCTCCCAAGGGAGTGTGGGCACCCCGTCACTGTTCAGGGCCAGAAATGGCCTGAAGGGAGGCAGCTGGCCCCGTCCCAGAGCGGGCAGAGGACGGGCACCACTGCCCACCACCACCACATGCACGGTGGCTCCCCAGAAGCGGCACCTCCGCCAGGATGTGGAGAGCTTGGTGCCAGCAGGCAGGGAGCGGGCCCCATCCTGCCCTCGGGGGCAGCGCCCTCTCTGCACCCCCAGGGCCTGGCTCCCCGCAGGGTGTGGTCAGTGGGGCAGAGGGGGTGCCTGCTTGCCGAGGGGACCAGCTAGGGCATGTGAAATCAGCCAGATGGAGGTGGACGCCTCGGGGGCACAGGGCCTGATGCGCCTGTCCCCTAAGCACGGAGGGACAGGCCAGCCCAGAGCCTCGCCAGATCTGTGCCTGAAAAGAGGGCTCACCCTGGGTCAGAGACCACCACCCAGGCTCCAGTGCAGCAGCTGGGCTGAGCCAAGGTGGGTGGCAGCTTTGGGGTGATAGCTGCTTAAGAACAAAGGAGGACCCCACGAGGGGCGCGTCCCCGGAGCGCGAGCAGGGTGGAAAGGACCTGGGCAAGCCCACCTGGGCAGGGACAGAGGAGGGACTGGAAGGGTCGTGCCATTCACCACGAACCCAGCAGACGAGGTGCCCCATCCCCAGAGAGTGAGGGACGGCGTGGCTTCCAGGCCAGGGTCCCAAATGCCTTTGCAGACGGCCAGTCCCGAAGACCCACGGGCACAGGGTGTGAGCCGCGGGCAGGGAGGAGGCCTCCGTCCAGGGGAGTCCAGGGACTCGGACCTCACAGGGGTGGTCAGAGGATCCTCCACCACCACCCTCTACTTTTTTGCCATAGAACACTTTTTTGTCAATATATGAGGACAACGGCCGTGGCAGACAGTGGCTTATGTGTCTTTAAGAGGAAAATCCTCATTTGAGTAAACTGAGCACTCGGTAACCCCGTGGGGGGCTGAGGGTAGGACCTCAACATCCGGGTCAAACACCCACCCTGCTCAGAACTCTTAAAGGTGCCTGATTACAAGGTGTGGTCGAGGTTCCGGGGAGCTGCCTGTCTCCGAGGGCCAGCTGGGGGCACGGGGGCTCCTGACAGAGGCGAGGTCCAGGGACATGCCAGGTCCTGCAGTTTGCACCACAGTCCCGCCAAGGAAAAGCTCAGCCTGCCCCACACGCAAGCCCACTGTGCGCATGAGCCAGGGGCTGCGACTCCCTGCCCTTCCCTTTCCTGCCTGTGCAGTCGCTGGACACCAGGGGGCGCTGTGCCGCTCCAAGGAGATGCAAATAAGGCTCTCCTGCCCCCACCAGCCCTGGGCCACCTGTGGAGCAAGGAGCTTTTGCTGGCTGTTCAAGTATGAAGAGATCTAGGCTTTCTTCCCCTTCAGCTGCTCACACTGCACTCACAACGCTGGATTTGGTACCAGGGACACTCGGCCACTGAGCCACATCCCCAGCCCTATTTTGTATTTTATTTAGAGACAGGGTCTCACTGAGTTGCTTAGGGCCTCACTAAGTTGCTGAGGCTGGCTTTGAACTCGCGATCCTCCGGCCTCAGCCTCCCAGGTGCTGGGAATACAGGCGTGCACCCCCGCGCCGGCTCTGATGCTGTTTTTCAGGGGTGTCTGACACACCTATACAATTACAGACCTAACCCTGCTGGTGTGCAGGATGAACAACTCAGGCCAGTGGCCCGATGAACACTTCCGTGCTGCCCCTGGCTCTCCTCCCACACAGACCTGTTCTTACCCATTTCTGGCTCCACCACGTTCTTTTCCACAGATTTTGCTGGTGCTTCTTGGGGCTCTTTCCTCTGTGGGGCTGTGCTGGAGAAGACGCCCATCGGAGCCCACTCGAGATACAGCGGGACGTGGTGGAACTGCAGAGGCAAAGGAGTTGACCTTGTGGGACCCCAACACGGGGCATGGCTGAAGAGGGACTCAGTCCCACGTGCAGATGAAGAGCCCGAGGGTCAGAGAAATGGGTGCTCACCAGGGAAGAGGAGCAGGAGGAGAAATGCAGCTCAGAACCCCAACAGAAAAGCCCTCAGGCCCTTGGGCTGCAGCTCAGGCCGCAAAGGAGAGCCCAAGCCCACCTGTCGCCTTGAACATGGGGCGGAGTCAAGGTGCCCCTGCGTTTTCTCTAGTCAGAGGGTGAAAGGGGGTGTGACAAGGATAAGAATTGCTAGCAAGGGGTGGCTCCAGCAGGAAGTCAGTGTGGTGGCCAACAGAAGTGTTCCTGTTCCCCACACACGTTCAGAGGTGTTTCTTAAACAAGGGGAGACAGACATTGCTAACGGCTGGCTCAGCAGAAGGCAGCGGGGAGCTGCAGGGCAGGGGTGGGGGGAGACTTGTCAACATAGACCCTGTGGGACTTTTTTCAAATTTCACAGGGTAAGCCTCACAAGTTAATGACATTCAGAAAAAAAGCACAAGCAGCCAGGCGCTGGGGTGCATGCCTATCATCCCAGCAGCTGCGGAGGCTGAGGCAGGAGGATCGTGAGGTCAAAGCCAGCCTCAGCAACTTAGCGAGACCCTAAGCAACTCAGTGAGACCCTGTCTCTAAATAAAATACAAAACAGGGCTGGGGATGTGGCTCAGTGGTGGAGTGTCCCTGGGTTCAATCCCCAGTATCAAAAAAAAGTAAAAGAAAAATAAACCTGGTGCTTGGGAGCCAGACTGGGGGCAGACAGGTGGCTGGCTGTGCCACTTCTGAGCTGTGTGACTGGGTCCCTGGGCCTCAGTTCCCCTATGTGCAAAGGAGGGACAGCGATGCTGTGGACAGGAGGAGCTGGTGAGACAGACACTGGTCAGAAGCAAGGACGTGGCCGAGCCTGGGCAGGCCCTTGGCCCCGGTCACCTGGTGACCAGGGTTCCTTCCCAGAGCAGCGGGAGGAGGGAAGAAGGGCGTCTGCAGTCCTGCGGTGGCACCTGCCCTGGGCCACGAGGCGCTGGGTCCCGTGGGTCAGGCACTCACCGAACTCCTGGTGGCACAGTGGGCAGGGCCCCAGCTGGGACCCCCACGGGGCGGGTGCCGTTGCGGAGAAATGACCCCCCACCTACATGGAGCTCAGCGACGCCTGCCCTGAGGGTCACGGGGAACCGGGGTCTGCAAAGCGTTAAGGCACCTGACAGAGTACCCATCGGTTAAATGGTGGCCCCCAAGAGACGGCCAGGCCTCCGCCCCAGAATCCAAGAAGATGCCCCAGGCAAACGTCATCAAGATCCTGACGTGAGCTGCCCCGGGTTCTCTGGGTGGGCTGGACACCCAGCGGGAGACTTGGGACCAGGAGGGCCACACGAAGATGGGGCAGTGGCAGGAGTGGCTCAGGGAGCCGAGGGACACCAGCAGCCCAGTGGTGGCAGAGGGAAGGACAGGTCCTCCCCAGAGCCCTCGGAGGCCCTGGCCACACCCTGCCTTGGACACCCGCCTGCCAGCTCCCCTGCTGGGTGGCTTCTGTGGGTCGAGGCCAACCTGCCTGGCCCCACATACAGAGCCGAGCTCACCACGGGTACAGGACGGCACAGTGGCCGACGGGGGGACTCAAGGCAAGGCAGGAGAGGAAGCTGGGAGAGCGGAGCGGGGCGGGGCGGGCGCTCTGCAGGAGCGCTGGGAGGTCGGGCTCAGGCTCAGCGCCCCTGCCGGCCCCCCGCACACACCAGCTCCACGGCACCCTCCCGACGCAGCTCCCAGGCAGCCCACCTTGGAGTAGGCCAGGTGCCTGAAGGCCTTGCGGGCCTCCAGAGGCTCCAGGAACTCCACGATGGCCGTGACGCCGCCCTCGGGCAGCAGCACGCGGCCCAGGCTGCCAAAGCGGCCGAAGGTCTCCCGCAGCTCGGCTGCCAGGGTGCCTGCCGGGAGGTTCTTGGCCAGAATCACGGTCTTGCTTCGCTCTGCTGCAGCCTGTGGGGAGGACAGGACCCGTGAGGGGTGGCAACAGGGGTCCTCAGTCAGGGCTCCAGGCACCTGGGATGCAGACCAGGAGGCGCCACCCCTCCCAGCATGCCACCTGCTGGTTGCAGCCCCCAGCCCCTGGCTGAGTCACGCAGATCCTGACAGTGAAGGACCGCAGCCCCAGCTGTACCTCCCTGGCACCCCAGCCCTATTCCCATGATCAGAGATCCTGGAACTGCAGGCCACCTGCTGCCACCTGCTGCCACCTGCTGCCTCAGGTGTGGAGGCAGAAGCACCCAGGAGCTCGCGCCCCAGGAGCAGCCACTGTACCCGGAGCAGGTGCGCCCCTGTCCCTGGGAGGGGCAGCTGAGGAGTGGGCCCTCAGGGTTTGGTTCCAGTCCCACAGGACCTGTCCACACACACCGCAGCCTCCCTGGAGCCCGGCCCCAGCTCTGCAGCAGCCGTCAGCCGGAGCCATCAGAGTCCACGGGCAGGGCAGCGGGACCCACCTGGCTGAAAGAGTCCAGGCTGACCCCGTTGTCAAGGAGGAAGTGCCGCACCTCCTGGACCAGCTGAGTCTCCCCAAGGGCCACACGGACAGCCACACTGCCCTTGGTCTCCTGTGGGAGGAAAGGAGTCCCACTGGTGAGGCCCACGCGCTGGCTCCACCCCCACCCGACCTCTAGGGCGCCCTCTGCAGCCACATGTCCCCCCGACTCGGGCTCCTGCCCTCCCTGCAGTGGGCGGGTCTGTGTGGCTCCTCCTGCATCCCCGGGGTCCCTGCAGGGCTGACCCCGGCCCCTCACTCCAAGCAGTCTCTCTGTCACCTCCGCCACCAGCCGACCTTCCTGCCATGGCCCCCCCACCCCGGCTCTCCTCTCTCCACCTTCTCCAGTAGAAGGTTCTAGAAGGCACTA
>JAJEJO010004063.1:0-18481 GCA_020662805.1 Glaucomys volans | reverse complement strand
GGGACAATCCCTCAGACCCGTCAGGCGGAAGGGGCGCCGGGTTAGAATCAGTCTGACCTGTTCCTTTTAAACAACGAGGTCACCAGGCCATCACACGTGGACTTGCCGTCACCTCAGGGACAGCTGGCCTCGAGGAAGGGCAGAGGACCACGGAGAAAGCAGCCAACGGGCAAAACTGAGGGAAGTCCCTGGAATGCGGCCTAGAGCGAACTCAGCAGGGCCAGCCCTGGACACACATCTGCCAAGAGGGTCTGTGGATGCAAAGCCCCTGAGTCACAGGGCCACTCACGTGGTCAAACACTTGGCTCTTGGTGGCACTGTACTTCTGTGCGATGGCGTCGGCCACGGCGTTGGGCCCCATGAACAGTGTGTTCCAGTTGTGGGAGCTGAGGGCAGAGGGCACAGGGCAGGACGGGTCACGCTGGCACCCACGGGCACAAACCTTGTCACAAAGCCTCGCCTGCCTGCCTAGCACCCCCGCCAGGTCACTGGCCTGGGCGAGCCCCCCGCCCGCAGGAGGGGGCTGACAAACCCGGCCTGACAGGCACCCAGCACGGGGTGACCGCTGCCTGGCAACGCCTCAGAGCACAACCCAGCACGGACTGCTCTCCCGATCTGCAGACGGGGAAACTGAGGCTGGGCGAGGATGAACCTCAGGCTGCAGAGCAAAAGGGCTGGGGGCCTGGGAGAGGTGCGGAGGGATGAGGAGCCTGGGCAGGGCTGACGGGGACCTGGAGCTGCTGGCTTTGTCCTTGGACGCCTTCTTCTTCTTGTAGGACGAGCCGGGGGCGGCGGCATCCTCGCTGGCTTCCTTCCTGATGGTGGACGGCAGCACGTGCAGCATCCTGCCCTGCAGGACAGAGGGAGTGGGCCAGCTGCCTCCCGCCCCCCAGCCCCGCCCCCCAGTCCACAACTGGACTCAGACCCGAGCCTGCTGGAGGACGGGGACGGCAGCCAGGGCAGCCAGGAGGTTACTCTCAGTCCAGCTGGCACTGGGGTCCCCCCGACATGGCCAAGCCAAGGGAAATGTGCCCCCCTGTGAACACCCCACAGTCCCCCAAACTGCACCCCCCAGACCCTGCACAGGGGGGGAATGTGAGCTGCCTCGGGTGGGCCAGTCTGGCCTGGAGCCCACCAGATCAATGGGTCAGGGGCTGGGCACATGGCCAGGTGACAGGAGCTCCCTGCATCCCACAGGGCCATCCACACGCCCCACAGTACCCCTCTCGGTGTCTTTACTTTAGGTAGCTCAGGTGAGACGACTGCGTGGAAGGCCATGGCAGGTTCTGGGACCCAAATGTCACACAGACGTGTGTGCATGGCCCTCCTCCATGGCCAGGCTCAGTGACCCCGGCCGGCTCGCAAGCAGTCCCACCTGGAACACCTGCCCGTCCATGGCTGCGTAGGCCTTCACTGCATGCTCGGGGAACATGAACGTGACGAAGGCGAAGCCCTTGGGTTTCTTGGTCAGGCTGTCGATGGGGTAGTGGAGCTCGGACAGGGGACCTGAGGACAGGAGAGCATTGGCGTCTGGGTTGGAGTTGGGTCCAAGCTCGGGGGAGGAAAGGGCCAGGTACTAAAGGCCGACCACATGGACACAGAACGGCTGCTGTGCACCAGCCACGCCTATTCAGCCTGAGGACAGGATGGCGAGTGCCAGCCACAAGGCCCACCTCCAGGTCAGGGGTGTCACTTCCCAGTCCCTTCATGCCCACCCTAAGAGAAGTGAGGAGGAAAGGTGCGGACTGCACCTGGCGCCCACTACACAGCCGCCTGCCCTGACCACTGGCCTCGCCCACACAGGCCTCCTCTGGCCTGTGAATGGCACAACCGTCCCCACATGAAGAGTGGCCTTAAGGGTCCAAGGGTTAGCGTGCGGTCCCCACCCAGGGCCTGCTGCAGTGAGCCCACATCAGCGTCTGTGACGCTGTTCCTCTCAGAGGACGCCGTATGAATGGTTCCACTCTGAACACCAGGTGCCACCCTGTCCCCTCTGGGTCTTCATCTTCCCAACTGGACACCTGCAGTCTACGGACAAGCCCCCTCCCATCACCCAGTGCTGTGCGGCCAGGGTGCCAGCCTGTGGGAGGACCTGGGGAGCAGGACAGCGTGGACAGACCTCCAGGTCCCACCAGCCGGCCTGCAGGCAGGTCCCCTGGGGACCTCTGACCTGTCCTTAGCTGAGCCTCACACTCACGCTGCCTGTGATCCTCCACACCCAGGCCGGCCTCCCAGGGGACACGGGCTCCTGCAGCACCTCCAGAGCAGAGGTTCGCCCGCCCCGTGGGCCCACCCTGCTCCCTCGACAAACCACCCCCCGCCACCGAGCTCAACCACAGCCGGCAAGTTCGCAGCCCAACAAGTAACAGCTGCAGCGAAACCATGGACAGCCTGGCTGCTGCCGCTTCTCGGAAGCTTGGTTTGGTTGGAAGACGTGAGAAAGAAAAGCATTCCCAGGCACAGGGGCACCAGGCAGCTGCTGAATCCCAACGCCGTGACGATCCCAGGACATCCCAGGGGTCCCAGGACAACGCCTCCATCTCTCCAGCTCTGCGTTTGGAGAGTGAGTTAAGGGATCCAAGCCCTGCCGGGCGTGTTGCCTATGCCTAGAATCCCAGTGACTTGGGAGGCTGAGGCAGGAGGATCAGGCCAGCCTCGTGGACTTACCAAGACCCCATCTCAAAAAAATCAAAAGGACTGGGGATGCGGCTCGGTGGTGGCGCCCCTGGGTTCAATCCCCAGCACCATTAAAAAAACAAAAGAATCTAAGTTCAAGTTCAGAAAGCAAAAGATGCCACTGGATCTGGAGCAGTGGGACAGCGAGCCCTGTTTCAAGACGAGGAGACGCCGGCTGGAGCCACTGCCCAAGGTCAAGAGCAGTGGGAGGGGGAGGGGCTGACCCAGGCCAAGTGGGAGCTGGGGCTGAGCAGGCGCTGCCCAGGGCCGCGGCAGCAGAGCCCTACCGTAGGCGGAGAAGAGCCCCTCCAGGTCCGCCTCGGTGCTGGTGTAGGGCAGGTTGCGCACAAAGAGCCTCCCGGAGTCGGCCAGGTCCTCCTCCTCCTCGTTCTCCCCGAGCGTCCGGCCCTGCCAGGGCTGCGCGCTGCTCTGCGGGGGCCCCTTGGCCGTGGGGACGTGCTTCTCCCTGAACACCTCGATGTAGCGTCCACCTGCAGGGGGAGAGGGTCAGGGCTCCGGAGGCCTGGGACGTGCCAGACACCTGGCTCAGACTCGGGCCCTGGCTGCCAGATGCTCCAGCTGAGGAGCCGACGGGCCGGCAGCATGCTCTGTGGGGGCAGCGGCCTGAGCCCCGGACTTCGCCCAGGCTGCCAGCGTGGCCTCGGCTCTCGGGAGCCCGCTCCCACCATGCCAGGCCACCGTGACACCTCCCCTGAGCTCTGGGCCCGCCGGCACTGCTGGCGGCTCTGCCTGGGAAAGGGCTCGTGTGACAGCCCGACCCTGAACACTCAGCTGACGGTGAGCTGGTTGCAGAAATCGCCCTGCGAGCCTCATGGGCCACAGCGAAGGCCTGCCTCCGCCCACACCAGAGCCTGATCAGTACCTCCCCGACCTGCCAGCAGGACTCCTGGGGACCCCGTCTTCCCTGACACACTCACTCCCCTAGGAGTCCATGGCTGGGTCCGATCATCGTCCCTGCCAGAGACGGTGGAGGATCATGTCCCCGCTCAGGACGCCTCCACCAACCCTGCCCCAGGCCAGGAGGCCCGGCAGCCAGCCTCCTCTGACCCCAGCCCTCGCCACTGCCCTGCCTGCCCTGCTCACTGGCTCCAGTGCTGCCTGCCTCTCCGCAGCCCCGGGGGCAGGGACCCCAGCCCTTTGCTGCTATACCCTCAGTGCCCACAGCGCCTGGCAGGAGGAGACGCCCGGCACAGACGCAGTGAGGAGCCCACGAGGGAACGAGGTGCCCAGCCGGCGCCGCCAGCTCCCCTTACCCATGTACGCCCGGTCGCACTTGAGGGCCATCTTCACTTCCTCCTCGCTGCTGAAGTCCACAAAGACGTACCCTGAGAGGGGACCAGGACAGAGGTGACTGCAGGCCCTGCAGACACTGGGAGCCTCCCAAGCACAACCCGACGCCCCTCACCAGGCCGACTCCCCTTGGAGGAGCCCGGAGTGCCGACTGGGCTTCGCAGGCGAAGGTGCTGGACACCAGGAGTCAGAACCAAGGCCCTTTCTGCCTCCCTCCCAGCCTCGCCCCTCCCTGACCATGTTCTGCAGAGAAGACGTGTCCCTGATGGCCCTGTGACCTGGCCCAGCACTGGAGGGCTTGCCTCTCCGCCACAGGTGGGCAGACGCCCACCCTCCAGCTCCAACTTCCCCCCAGCCATGCCCCTGCCTCCGGGCAGCCAGATCCAGGGCTTGAAGGCCAGGCTGGAGGCTCACTGTGCAGAGCGGACACCTGGGGAGATGCGGTCAGGGGCAGCACCACGCACGCTCAGACAGGGAGAGCGCTGCCCGCCAGCGCCACTCTTGGGGCAGCTCCAGAGGCCACGACTCACACAGCAACCAGTGGGTGGGGGTCTTTTCTGATCACGGGAGGCCTCACAGCCTCAGCCCCATCGGCCTCGGCGCAGCGCCCTGTCTACCCCAACACCTTCCGCCAGCATGGACTTGGCCCAGCAAGCCCAGCCTCTGGCCTCTATCTAAACAGACAGGGGAACCTTCCAGAAGAGTGGAGGCGGGAAAAGGAGAGAGAGCTGAAGATTCTGACACTCCACCAGGCAGCCAGAGGCAGGAGTGGGCACAGACCCGTGTCCTGGCCAGTTCAATCGCATCCACAGCGGAGGACGGCCACCAGGAGAGAGACGGCTGCGGCAGAGCCCTGCCCATGCAGCCTCCCCTGCCCGCACCCAGCCCCAGGCCCAGCCCCAGGCCTTACCCGTCTTGTTCCCATGTGAATTCCTCACTATCCGAATGGCCACGGGTTTCAGGGGCGCCAGGAATTCCATGACGTTCTTCTGCAAGGAGAAGTTCGCCCCTTATCGATCCAACCAGAAAAGCACAACCCAACAAAGAGGAGGAGCAAACCACCGAATCAGACTCAAGAACAGGGGTCACGGTTTTGCTCTTTCAATTATGCCCACCTTCCCTCCGTCGTATAATAAAAGAATTGGAAAATGAAAATTGGAAGAGAAACGAATAACATGATTATAAAATAACGTCATCGCCCCTATTTTAAGACATCCTAACTGACCTTTTTTGAATAGTTTTTTTTTTTTTTTTTAAATATTTGGGGTTGAATCTGGCTTTTCCCACTTCACTTCACAGCATGATGTTTGGCCACGTTACTTCCTAGTGATAGGCCTAAAGTCGCACTGTGAGGAGGCCGTGTCCTTAACCACTCCCTTCTCTGGACGTGAGTGTGACTTGCACTTAAAAACACGTGACCAGGAGGGTGTGAGATCACAGCAAACACTGCAAGGTACAAATCAGAAACTGACTCCTGATTCCAAGGGCCACCCACCCTTCCTGGCTCCTCTTGCAGAAGCAGCAAAACCATTTTTAATCTGGGCTCTGGGAGCTCAGAGGCCCCGCCTGAGCAGTCTGGGATGCCAGGCCACCAGGCGAAGCTAAAAAGCACTCCAAAAAATGGGAGAAGCCCGGCAGAGTAGAATTTTCACACTATCTACTTCCAGTCTTGTGATTATCAGATTCTTTCCAAAAGCCTGGCCTGGTTCTCAGGTGCCTGGGAGGAAATCGAGCCCCTGCGTCACACACGGTGAGGCTCCTGGGGGCGAATCCACCTGCTGTCCCACACCTGGCCTTTTCCACTTGCCACAGCATCCTGGGGTCTCTCTGTCACCGCGCTCTTCCCTGTGACACCTCAGGTTCCACTGTTTCAATGTGCCCCATGAGTTAACCCAGGCCCTGGCGACACTGTGGCCTTGATGGTTCTTTGCCGTGGGGGCTGTCCTGTGTGCAGCCGGGCACCTGGCCGCACGCCTGGTCTCGGCCCACTAGATGCCGGCAGCAGCCCCCTACAGAGGAGACGACCAAGAGTGCCTCTGGACATCGCCAGTGTTCCAGGGGGCAGGTCCTTTCCTTCTGAGAATCACGGATGCGTCCCTTCCCTAGAAATGGAGCTTTGGTTTTCTGCTCTTATTGATGACGACAAATCAACACCCTAAGTTTAAATAGTAACAGGAAGGCTGCCAGAACTTTCCAAGTTCAGACCCCGGTGTGCTCGGGGGATCTGCCTGTGGGCGAGGCTCAGCTGGGCAAAGGCCTGCGTGTCCCTGATTCTGCCTGACACCTCCACGCGGCCCTCCAGAGGGCATGGAAATGTTCACTGCCAAATGTGAAAAAGGTACGCCAATTGGGCAAGTGAACTTCCAGTTTCAATTTTGTTTCTGATAATTATGAATGAATCCAAGCGTCTGTACTGGCCACTGGAATTATTTTTCTTTGAAAACTTCCTGTCCTTTGTCCATTTTTCTGTTGGGCCATATGTCCTTCATAAAGATCTCTGTAGGTTAAAGAAATCGGAGCCTCCCGCCTGCTGTCTGGGCTGCGGATGGCTGGGACCCTGCAGGGGCTGCTGGCTGGCAGGTGGCCAGCAGGTCCTTTTCTTTCCCACCACATTTTGCAAATTGCTTAGAAAGAAACTTGTTCAGCTCAAATCCTTGATGTGCCTGAAACTTTTCTCATTATGAGGAGTAAGGCAGGGGTTCATCTTTTTTTCCTAAAAAAAGTTAACTAGGACGGCTGTGGTGGTGCATGCCAGTCACCCCAGCAGCTCGGGAGGCCGAGGCAGGAAGATCATGAGTTCAAAGTCAGCCTCAGCAACTTAGTGAGGCCCTGAGCAACTCAGTGAGACCCTGTCTCTAAACATAACAAGGGCGGAGGATGTGGCTCAGTGGTTAAGTGCCCCTGGGTTCAATCCTGGGTACCAAATTAAAAAAAAAAAAAAAAAAAGCAAAAAGAAAACACCAAGTGTCCCCCAGTCACAAGAAACTGCTTCAGTATTTCTAATAGCAAAAATTTTTAACTTCCATGTCCCAATTCAGGAGATCAGGGAAGTATATCAAAATGTCCCCTGAGCAAGGAAGAACATGCAAGAAGGAAAAGGGCGTGTCACAAGCACAGCCCTACCTGAGGAATGCTCACAAAGCAAACCCAAGCCCAGAGACCAACGTTAATGCACAAAGAAAACACTTTAGACAGTGTGTCCTGGATGCTAGTGGTTGTCACTGGGGGGACACGGGAACGTGGGGCGGGGTGGCCCAGTGTGCCCAGGACGGTGGGCACCTGCTCATCACCTCTAGGCGTCAGACCCGCAGTGATCACACCTGCATCCTGGCACCCCCTGGCTACGCCCACTCACACCTTGGCGTGGACGGTCACTCACTGGCCATCCCAGTTACAGGGGACTTTCATTCTTTTCATTTAGCTATGTCTTTCAGAACTTCATACACTGGACCTCTACGGCTGTCCCGAGGAGGGAGCTGAGAACCGTGCTCTCTGCTAATGCTGATCTCGAGCCAGCAAGCCACGGTCACGGTGCCCTGTGGCCTGCGGCCTGTTTCTGGAGCTGGGTCGGACGGGACAGCAGCAACGCCTGCTCACGCACATGCGCCTAAGATGGCGCCCCACTGCGAGGGCGGAGGGAGGACTCGCCACAGGGACCACCTGCCCACAGGCCTGCCCTCTGCCCCAGCTGCCTGGCCTTTCTGGGAGCTGCCCACACTGCGACAGGCGGCAGGGAGCAGGTCCTGCCTTGACGATGCCCAGGCTGCCACCGGTCAGCCTTCTTGGCCTGCGATCCCTTCTGGCTCTCCACCCGAGTGGCCTCGGGTAACAGAGGCTCCTGGCACCCACCCCCCACCCTGTCCTCGGCACGCACCTCTGTGACACTGAACGGGGCTCCCCGCAGCTTCACGGTGTGCGGGGTGGTGGGCTCCTTCTGGTTCACTGGTTTCTCTGCCTGAGAACAAAGAGAGACGGCCACAGTGGGTCCCCTGGTGCGGTGGGAGCAGGGGACAGACTAGGACGTCGCAGCTCCAGGAGGCGGCTGCTGTGGGTGCCTGAGCCTCCCACAGACTCAGGGTCTGGCCAGAGTGAGGTGGCGGCTGTGGAGTCTCCATTTGCCTCTGAGATGAGGGCCGGCAGGCAAGGGCCAGGGGAGATGGGAGGAGCCGAGGCACGGAGACTCTTGCTGTCACCGAGGCCAGCCTCCTACTGAGCCTTTAATTCCACACGGACTCTGAGCTCAGCATCCTTTCCTGTAATTCTAGACTCCAAATAGCTCTGCAACACCTAAGTTTTGGTAAATCCTCTGGTGCCAAAGCCTGCCCAGCTAGAACTCATTTCCCGGCACAACCTGCCCTGAGCCCATGCGCGAGGCCGATGCCTTCTTTCATCCACACAGCCTAAGAGGTCATTTCTAGTCCCACCACAGAAACGTCAGTGTGCTGGGAGGGGTGCTGCCCGGCCCTGCTGGACACTGTGACCCCCAGGGCCATCCTGAGCACTCCCAACCCCAACGCACCCTTAGCACAGGGGTTCAGGAGATGGTTGGAGGGATGGGCACTGCAGTGAGGATCAGAGAGGCCTGTGGGGCTGAAGCACCCCCAGGCCCAGCAATCCCTGGGTCAGAGCTGAGAATGAACCTCGAACTCTCCGACTTCGCTGGACAGGGCACGGTAGTTAGGAAGAAGGGAGGAGGAAGCGGAGGAGGAGCCCCTTCCTCTTGTTGGAAAGTGAAAGAGCGGCTGCTTCCAACTAAAGAATGGGACGCACACACGTGCAAATGCCCTGTCTGGAGCAGAGGACTCCCTGGGGGGGACAGGGTGGCTGTCCTTAGGGTCGTGTCCACCTTCATAATCTCAACTCCAGAGCCTGACAGACCCGGGCTGGGGCCTGACCCCATCCCTGGAGCCGGTCACTGCCCTCCTCTGGGCCTCAGTTTCCTCACCCATAAAAGGAAGAACACCCGCCCTAGAGACGGTGCTGACATTCCATGACGCAGGTGTGTCACCTGGCACGTGGGCAGGGCCTGATTAACCTCATCTATCCACGATGGCCTTTTCACGTCCGTCCCCTTGTTACTAAACAACCAGTGTGACAGCCATCACCACCCCGATCCTGTCTGAGCCCTGACAGGCGGCAGGCAGGCAGCCCCTCCAGGGTGTGGCTGGCAAAGAGCTCAGAGGGGACAGCGAGTGGCAGGCGGATGGGCTGGGTCTTTCCTCCACGTGGCACACCCAGCAATGGCCTTGGGGACCACGCAGACAGACACAGCCCCCGCCTTTGCCTCCCGGGGCACATACCTGGGCTCCGGGCTCCTGCGGCCTCCTGCTCCCTCGCTCCCGCTGGGTCTCGGGGGCAGAGGACTCCTCTTCCTCACTCCCGTCGTCACAGTTCACTGCTTCGTCTTCACTCTCCTCCTCGGAGGACAGCTCGGCGGCCACCACCTTGGACTTCAGGTACTCCATGTCCGACAGACCCCTCTGCCCAGCCACCTTTGGCTCTAGGCCTCGCTCTGCCGAGGAAGCGGAGCTGGGAGTCACCTTCCTGGGCAACCAGATGGGGCAGCCCAGGGTGGAAACCGGGGGTGGCCCAGTGCTCACCCACCATGACCAGCCCTGGTGCCCAGAGGCCCCAGGAAACCCTCTGACGGGGACAGGAGGGGCTGAGCCCTGAGCTCTGTTTTGACCGTGCCACACGCCCAGGGCTCATGGCTCTGCCCTGGACGGCCCTCCCCAATCACCGCTGACCCTCCTGACTGGGTTACGTCCAGGCCAGGTGCGTAGTACCCAAGAGCGTTACTACCACGAACGCACTGTGGGTCCGTCACCGCAGAGGGCCGCCCTTTCATCCCCACAGGAGCAGCAGGACCAGAGCCAAGCGCCTACAGCACGTCACTGTCAGTGGCCATGCTGGTCTGGATGTCCCCATCCCACCACTTGACACACTGTATTCTCTGTGTGAAGCACACAGAGCATAGGGCACAAGGGACACTGGTGAGACCCCAGCCACCAAGGAGCTTGGACAGAAAGCCGGGAGGGTGAGGAGCATGCGGGGCTGCTCCCCATGCCCGCCTGGCGGCTGACCTTCTACCAGCCTTGCGCTCCCAGGTGGGAGCTCTGGATGCTGAGGAGGGAGCCTGCCTCCCCTGCGCCAGGCCTGAGCCCAGTTCCTTCAGCTCCACGTGGCCTCCCTGCTCTCCACTGCCCACCCAGAGCCAGGTCCGCCCCTGCAGCCCCCGCTCGCCCTTCCTGAGCCCTAGGATGCTGCACCCTTATCTGCAATCCCTTCTCTGCTCCCTGCTACTGCGTCCTACCAAGTCCCCCATGTCCTTCAGATTCCAGCCCAGCACGGAAACTCTGCCAGGCCTACAGTCCACGCTGTGTCCACGTCCTCGTCTTTAACCAGCCCTGACTGGGACCCCCAACCAGAGCCACCACCCTGTACTGCAACTGGCCACTTGCTACCATCAGCTGCCCGCATCGAGCCCCTGGGGACGAAGGCTCGCCCCCAGCAAGGCCTTCCCTGCAGCCCCTTCCAAGTCCTCTTGTCCTCTGTCACCTATGACGTGTTCCAGGGGTGCTTATGGCTACTGCTCCTCTCTTCTCACCAGGACAGTGGACAGCTCCGCGGGGAGGGCTCCTCTGCCTCCTGCTCGCGGCCACGTCCCCAGCATCCTACTGACGGACTGCCCCGCCTGGCTGGCCCCATCCCGGGGTCTGCAAGCAGGCCTGGCCAGTGAAGGACACAGGTGCACAGGTGTGAAGTACCCAAGCCTCACCTGCTGGCTCCTCAGCCGCCTCCTCCTCACTCTCCTGCCCAGAATCGGAGTCGAAGTTCAGGTAGTCGCTGGTCGGTTTGCTCTTCCCTTTTGGGGGCTCAGTGTCCAGGGCATCATTTGCCCAAGTGGCCACCTGTGTCCGCTTCTGGTGAACCGACAGGAACTCCTGGAACTCGGTATCTTCCTTCAGCTGGTGGCACCGGAGCCAGGGCAGCAGGGACGTGGGAGGGAGCAGAGTGAAGGCTCAGGTGTGGCCTGGCCTTCCCAGCTCACGGCAGGACAGCCCCTCCCCCAGCCTCCAGTGGGCCCCGAGGGTCCATGGGTCAGCGAGGAGGCAGAATGGACTCTGCAGGACGAGGAGACCCAGAGTGCACAGGGACAGTCCAGATGTGGCCTCTGTCCCTGGACCAGCCTGCACCCGAGACCTGCTGCCACTGCCCTCGCCGTCAACAGGACACTCACCTTCTCCAGTTCACTTGGAGCCGTTTTCTTCTTGTCACCCTAAAGGCAGAAGGCACAGACGATGACGGTCACACGGAAGGGGGGAGGTGGCACCGCGGTGCCCGCAGCCCCTCCCGAAGCCGCCCAGGAGGGAGGCTCAGCGCTCACAGAGCCGCCTGCGTACTTTCTTAGTGTCCGGGGGGACGGGGCCTCGTGTGGGCTGCTCAGGCTGCCGTGGTCTCTGGGCGTGTTTGCTCCAGGCTCGGGGCTTTGTCGGGTCCCCGAATGACTTGCAGAACTCCACCTGCAGGAGGACAGGGCGACCTTCACACCTGCTGTGACGGCCGCAGCACCTGGGAACCTGGGCTTCCCAGAGGCAGCTGCCCCAGCTGGCTGGGCCGAGGCGAATGACCACCGCCTAGCCGTGGCTGGTCCTGTGATGTCACTACGCTGGCCACCATTTCCTGAGGCGCTCCACACACAGGAGACCTCACGTGACATTCTGTCATGTCAGTGAACACACGAGGGTGACCTGAGCGGGACCTCCTTCCCCAGGAAGCTTCCTGGCCCCTCCCTGGCCAGGGAGGGTCCTGCTCTGTCTTCCCAGGGTCCCTGACCACAGCGGCCTGCGTCTGTCAGCGCCCTGCCTGTGCAGAGGCAGTAGGCTCGTGAGGAGAGGGACCAGGGCACCAGCTCTCCCCAGATTCCCAGCAGGGACCTGGGCTCCCGAGAGCATGTGACAGGCAGTGAGGATGCCCGCCTGGCTCTCAGGTGCCACTGAGGCTTCAGGCATCCTGCTCTCACACCTGACAAGCCGCACCGAGTCAGAAACTCAGGGCCGGCCCAGCCAGAGTGCGACCAGCTCTCGGGGAGTCTTCCCTACACAGAAGAGCGGGAGCTGGTGAGGCAGGCCCAAGGCCCCACAGCCTGAGGAGGACGGCCCTGGGACCCACGTGCAGGGCGAAAGTGGACAGTGGGTGTTACTCTGGACAGGCTGGCAGGGCGCGCCTTCCGCCCACTCACCGTGACCCGGGATGTGTCGATGAAGCTCTTGTTGAAGTGGTTCAGTGCGGTTTGGGCCTCTTCCTCAGACTTGAAGCCGATGAAGCCAAACTTGCGGAACTTGCCATCTTTGGTGAACTTGAGGCTGCAGTCGGTCAGTGTGCCGAAGGCGGCGAACAGCTGCCTGAATCGCTCCTCCTTCATCTAGGACGGAAGGTGGGGAGCAGCTGGTGAGTCCTCATGGCAAAGGCACAAGTGGCTAGAAACCCAGGGCTCCAGGATTCTCCAGGGGTGACCAGAGATGAGAAGGTGGCAATGTGGGCTTTGCTAGTCAGGCCAGCTCTGACTCTGACGCTCACGAGCTCCATGCCCTCAAGCAAGCCGCCTACTCATGTCGTTGGCGAAGAAATGAGACTCACAGGGCCACATGATGTTGTCATACCCTGCAGGGCTGCTACAAGGTTAAGACCAAGTACAAAATCATCAGTATGCCGCTGCTGAGTAGATGCTTAAAGAGGCTGGTCAGAAGAAATGGAAGAGAGAGCAGGTAAGCTCTGTCTGCTGACTGTGGTGGATGCCGCAGCCTCCCAAGGATGGCCACACCCCAAGCCCTGGAACGCTGCTTACACACCACACACGGCACGTGGGATTTTGCAGATGTGATTCAATTAAGAGTCTTGACATGGGGAGATGATCCTGCATTATCCAGGTCCAAAGTAATCATGAGGGTCCTTATAAGAAGGTGACAGGAGGGTCAGAGTCAGAGAAGATGTAATGACAGAAACAGAGAGGGTGAGAAACTGGAAGACACAGCGCTACACTCGGAAGACTGAAGTTGAAGGGTGTGGCTTGGAGCCCAAGGGGGAAGGCAGCTTCTAGAAGCCGGAAAAGCAAAGGAACAGATTCTCCCCTACATCCTCCAGAAGGACGGCAGCCCCACCGTCACCTTGATCTAAGATTTCCAACATCCAAGGCTGTAGGAATAAATATGCACGGTTGACCCTCTGAGGGTGTGGCAAGCGGTTCTGGCAGCCGTCGAAATGCGACAGGCTGGCATTGTTATAATCTGATCAAGCAGCCCCCATTCTAGGCAGAACTGGCCCCTGGCTTCCCACTCCTCATGACCCCAGGGAAACCCTCCCAACTCAGTGTGTTTTCCAAGCACACAAGAGATTTGTGCAGGTGGTAGTGGGACTGAGAGGCACTTGGGGCCACAAACAACCCAACAAGCTTGAAAATGCAAGAACCCATAGGTGGGGGCAGCCCAGCGGGAAGAAATTTCCAGAGGCAGCTTCATAGTAACTCCGACCTCACCCAAATCTCACAATCACCAAACTAGGAATTTTTATACACATTTTAGGAGAAAATGGAATACTCAGAGGATAAATGACCCGCCCAAGGTCTTCAGAATCCAGGGCGGTGTCGGCTCCGTGTATAAAAGTGAACTCATCCCCCATCGCTCGGGGAGACTGCGCTGAAGTCTGACCCCATCATTCTGCTGCAGCGAATGTCAGCTCCTCCTCATCCTCACAGGAAGCCTCTCGGAGATCCTGCACGTGGGTCAGTAACCAAACCCTGCTGTGCTCCCACAGCACCCGGCTCATACTCCAGTCTCTGCATCGTGATCTGGTGTCTGTTTCCTCTGTGACCCTGCAAACTCCATAAAAGCAGGGACCAAGTCTTGCGCACTTCCATCTACACTGTCAGCAACACCAGAAGCACTCAATACTAAATGTTCATCTGTTGGAAAATAATGGAGTGCATGCAATTATGCAAAGGGAGACAGTAGGTGTAGGGGTCAGAACTGCCAATTCTAGGACCAGACTCCTCAATTCAGTCCCTGTTATATGAATCATCACCTGTGTGTGGCTTCAGGCCAATAACGTTGCCTGGATATGCCTTGGTTTCTTCACTTTTAAAATGGGTGTAAGAATCGATCCTGACTTGCAGGGTAATGTAAGGATTAAATGAGTTACTGGGCTGGGGATATAGCTCAGTTGGTAGAGTGCCTGCCTGTCAAGCACAAGGCCCTGGGTTCAATCCCCAGCACCGCAAAAATATAAACAAATAAATAAATAAATGAGTTACTGTACCTAAAGCACCTGTAACGGTGCCCAGCACATAGTAAACTCTCCAAGCGCTAACTACTACTGTTGCTGTTTTTGTTATTAATTCCTTCATTCATCAGACGAGATGAACAATGGAAAGAGGAAGCCACACAGAGAGGCAAAATGAAACTGGGAGAGAAAAGAAGGGTAGTCATGTTGAAATTCTCTGGTGAAGCCTCAGAAAACACTGTTTAAAGCTGATGGATGGATCAGTAATAAATACCTTAAAAGTATACTACTTAGGGTAAATAGCAGGATACTTAAAAACAAAAATACTTAGAAGATGGAGGGAAGAAATAGATTATCCAAGGTCCTCATCTTTCATAGTAGAGGGAGTCAGCAGATAGTCCCTGGGATAAACTATAGGAGTGAGCAAAGTACCAGGGTCCAGAGAGAAGCCTATGGGGAGTCCTTTTAAAAACAAACCATTTGAAGATGGGTACTCCCAGAGAGATGGAGCAAAGCACTTCTCATTTTATATACAACTGTCCTGTTTTAATTTTTTAAATCATGTGGCATAAATCCCTCCCACATGACAAAGAGAAAAAATAAAAACCCAAACAACCATAATAAAAGCCAAATAGCTCCGTGCATTCTCTTTTCAGGTAAAGAGACCCCAGGACAGAGGCAAGAGTTCAGAACACATTCTCACACCATCCAAATGGCTCGCTTTGTATTGGGGGCATGTGATTCCTGGCCGTACCAGTAGTCTGGGTGCTCTCTATTCAAGAAAAACTACAATGAAAGAGTAAAGATGATCCACTTCAGTCCACCGCATCCAGAAATCCATCGCCACATCCATTCATCCATTCCTTCACTCACTGATCAAGCATAGTTTCATTAGAAGCCTACCAAGTGCTGGGTTCTGTGCTAGGTTCTAGGGAGACAGGAAAGTATGGCTGGGATAAATGGTTCAAAGCCCCTTGCAATATTCCTACCTGTTCCGACGGGGCCGAGAGTGGGGATTAGAACACAGGTCCTTGGAGCCATGCTCCCCACATGCCTCCCCAACAGACTCGCGAATGGGAGGGCAATACAAGTACGGTGATGGTTCAGACACGGGTTAACAACAACAAGAAAACGTGATCGACCGAGAGAGACTGGGGGAGTGGCAAGAGGCAGGGGTTGGCGTCCCCCTAAAACAAGGGTGGGTCGGGTTTGGAGTCAGATATCCACGGACGGGCTGGGAAACCTGAGCAGCCGCTATTTCTCTTTCCCAGCAGTCAAATGGGGACAAACGCAGGACTCTGGTCCTTTTGGGTTTCGGATCCGCCCAGAGTCCCACCGGAGAGCGAGAGTCCCTCCGTTTTCTCCAGCCAACTCCTCCCGGCAGCTCCCAGCGGGCCCCTTTCAGATTCCCCAAACCTGGCTCTTTCCTCACCCCATTCGGGAGGTTCTTCACGATCAGTCGCGACATGGTGCAAGGTCCCGCTGTCCTGAGTCCAGCACCAGCGGACGGCGTCTCCACACAACTTTCACGCTGCAGCCGTGGGCGCCGCCATCTTCAGCAAGCCGGAACAAAGTCACGTGGCCAGTTCTCGGCCCGCCCACCCCGGAAGTAGGCGTGGCCAAAGCCGGACCTGCCGGAGGAAGGCACACCCCCAAGAGGCGGGCCTGAGCGCTTGCATTCTGCGCAGGCGCAGGTTCTGGAGCCACTCCTGGAAACCGCAATGCCGCGGTCCAGTCGGCAGGGGGCGCGGGTTCCCAACGCCCGCAGGGATTACGCGGGACCTGCTCTGCGGAGCGCTAAGCAGGACTTCGGATTTCGTGTCCCTTTCTCACTGTATTTTACTATTGATTCCTAAGACAGCTCCGAGAACGGGGGTACATTAGGGATCCTTGCCTCCCTTTGGAAGGTGGACAGACAGGCTTCCTAAGCCCTCCAGGGTCAAGGGTATATTGTGCTCATTGGAACAAACAATCCCATTTTGCAGGCGGTAAACCCGGGACCCGCGGAGTGAAGCTATTAGTAGAAAAGCGGAGATCTGAGGCAGGGGTGCCTGGGACCCCGCAGTGAGCACCGACTTCTTCAACTCCAGGGCTACAAGCATGAAGCCAATTCCTGCTGAGCTTCCAACCTCCCGCCTGCCCACCTAGCCAGGAGTTCACGGTCAGACTAACCGTGAGCCTTTGCACTTACAAATTCTGTAAAAATCCGGGTAGTTTTGCATTGTGCCAGGGTTCAAGGAGGTAAGAAGGGAGAGGGCCCCGGGCGGCAGTGTGCTGCTTCTCTGAGCATCCTCTGTAGGGCTCTTGGAGGGAGCCTGTGAAAAGCCCCCATTTCCTCCCCCTAATGACAGCACTTCCTCGCTGCTTCCCACAGAGCCCCTGGCCCTGGCCTGCTTTCCCCGGCTTTTGTGATTCTCTGCACTTGAAAGACACGCGCCTCATCCTTTTGGTTGTGATTGGCATCAACAGCTCTATCGAGGCATCATCCACACCCCGTGCAAGTCACCCACCGAAAGTGTTCAAGTCCGTGGTCTTTGCATATTCCCCACGTTCTGTAGGTGCCAGCATCGCCCTGGATCTTAAAATGTTCCTGTCACCCCCAAGGAAACCCTGCACCCTTCAGCTGTCACGGGCCAGTTCCTCCTCCCCCCAGACCCTGGAACCACACGGACCGACGTGGTCTCCCCGGATTTGCCATGCAAATGGAATCATGCCACCTTTGGTCTTTTGTGACCGGCTTCTTTCACGCAGCATTGTGCTTTCGAGGTTCCCCCGAGTGCAGTGTGTGGGGGTGCTTATTGCTTTTCTTGCTGAAGAATATCTCCTGCGTGGATAGAGAGCATGGCCACATCCATTCCTCCACTGGTGGCCGTCTGGGTTGTTCCCACCCCGTGGCTACTGTGGATGCTGCTGCTATGAACTTCCAAGTGCGTGGTGGGAGCGTGTCTCCATTTCTCGGGGGGCAGATTCCCGGGAGAGGCATTACAGAGCCATATGCCAACCTTTTCAGAAATGAGCTATTTCCCACCATGGCTGCACCTTGTCCCTTCCTATCAGCAGTACACCAAGGTTCCAACTCCCTCTCTCTTCTTCAATTCTAGTCATCCTAGTGGGGGCAAAGCGGTGTCTCTCTGTGATTTGGGTTTGCAGTTCTCCATTGGCTCCTGGAGGCACCAGGAGAAGGCAGGGAATTGTCAATGAAGATCTGGAGATTTGAGGGCTCCGTGCAGCTGTTAAGAGGAGCTGGGCGCATGTCCTCCAGTGGCAGGAGGCAGCTGTCTTCTGCAAAGGGACCTCTCTGGACACAGTCTCAAGAAGCCATGCTTTAGAAGTGTGGACAGGAGGAGAATGGAGTCCCCATCCTGACCACCGGCACCTGTGACTGTCACCTTGCTTGGGAAAAGAGTCTTCGCCCAGGTAACGAAGGAGCTCAGAATGAGGTGGCCCTGCATCATCTGAGTGGAGGTAGATCTAGTGACACGTGTCCCTAAGAGAGACAGAGGAGAAGCCACAGGAGGACAGAGGCAGAGGTGGGAGCGGAGGCTGCAAACCAAGGAAGGCCTGGAGCCACCAGAGGTGGAGGAGGCCAGCGAGGACCCTCCCCTAGAGCTCTGGGAGGGCACCCGGTCCTGCTGATCCTTGGATTTCAGACTCCAGAGTGGGGACCTTCTGTCATTTAAACCACCCAAATTGTGGTCCTTTATTCTGGAAGCCACAGGAAACAAAGGCTGTTAAGGGGCAAGGGAACTAAGGAGCCAGGGACGGCCACACCAGGGCCCAGCAACTCAGTGAGGGCCAGCTGTCACCATCCCTGGCCCAAAGGGACAGCAGAGGACATTTCATCGCGGAGCCGCAGAAGAGGAGCCATGCGTCGCCGGAGATCCATCTGGCTCATGCAGCCAGAGAGAGACGTCTGGGAGGGTCCCGCCCAGCCTGCTTCTCTCCTACTTCCTGTTTCCTGTTCTTAGGGGGGGATTAGGGTGGGGACCTGCTTGCTTTGTGGCAGGTCACTCTGAGGACCCGACCTCACCTGTTGGGAAACAGCCAGGAGAGGGGGTTTTGCATGTTTCCAACACAAAGAAGCGATGGGCGTCTGAGGGGGTAGCTGAGGCAGCTATCTGAGGATGACCTCGTGGAGAAGTGCAACCACCCTGGGTCAATTTAAAAAACTTAAATTTAAAAATATACCCTCAACCCTGGAAATGCGGGGGGGGGG
>JAJEJO010004061.1:0-11533 GCA_020662805.1 Glaucomys volans | reverse complement strand
CAGTCCCTGGATTCCCCCTCCACAGCCCCACGGTGCCTCTCTGGGGCCTCTGCACAGCCTGTACTTTTAGCAGTGGGTGACTCAAAGTTTGTATATTAACACCATGATGAGAAAGTCAAATATTTATCAGTGGGAAGGTCTGAAGCAGCTGAGATAAATTGTTTTCTGTCCCAGGGGTGAACAGATCCTGTCTGGGACCCGAGGACTCTGGCCAGCTGGGAGGAGCTCAAGGCCTGAGGTAGGGGAGGGGAATGGACTTCCTCTCTCTCTCTGAAACCTTTTTATCTTTTTTCCAGGTCACTTTCTCTGGTCACCTGGAATAGGCCACACCTGCCTGCTGCCCAGGCTCCTGGACATACAGATGAGGCCCTCTCAGCTCCCAGAGTACGGCCATGTCTGGTTCACTACTCTCTGGGCGCATGTGGAAGCTGGTTCTTGTTATAGCTCTGGGCAATCTGACTGCCTTGATCCTCATTTTATAGGAAAAGTGGAACAGGGGTCTCAGAGTGCCCCCCTTCTCCAACTAACCTTTCAACATTATCATCACAGATGGGCAGAGCTGATGGCTTCTTTGCTTCACCCTATCTGACCCTCTGTTCCCTCTGAAGGGGGAACACAGGCCCCAGGAGGCTGACTGACTTGCCCACAGTCATATTGCCCAAGGCTTGGTAGACTTTCCTCCCTTGGTGGGGAGGAAATGGCAGGGTCAGCCCTTCCTTCCTGTCTTGGTTCTGCCCAGGGCAAAAGGTCTCCATCAACCTGGGATCATGCCCAGAAGAAAGGGGCAGGAGCCTCCTCTGCCCAGTGTCCAGCACTGACTGCAGCAGGGCACTGGATTCCATTTGCTTCTCTCCCTTCCTCCCTCCCTCTTTCCTGTGCTCTTCAATTACAGGCAGTCTGTCTTTTCCAATCAGTGCAGGGATGTGAAAGGACCCGTGCACAGGGGTGGTGACCCTTCATGCTCTCTGGTTCCAGCCTTGGAGCAGAAGGGAAGGTCCAGCCCAAGTCACAAGGTCCAGCTCCTGCCTCCAGCTGCTGGCAGCAAAAGGCAAGTTGGGGAATCCCTGACAGCTGGGTTGTAGTAACCAGAGATGGAAATGCAGACTCTTTAAGGCAGTGAGTTCTTCCTGGGAGAATTGTTTTGTTTTTGTTTTTTGCACAGATACACGTGTGCAAAGAGTACTGAGAGAAGCTGGGTGTGGTGCACATGTATAATCCCAGTAACAAGGGAGGCTGAGGCAGGAGGATTGCAGGTTGGAGAGTTTGAGGCCAGCCTCAGAAACTTAGTAAGAACTTGTCTCAAAATAAAAAATAGAAAGGGCTGGGGATGTAGTTCAGTGGTAGAGCACCCTGGATTCAATCTAAGAGACTAGAAACAACCTCAATACCCATACAAAGGGAGAGTTAAATGTCATTCTTTAATTCATGCAGTGAAATATAATGCAGCTGTTAAACCCCTAAACCACCAAGGTGAATACACTGCAAATAGCAGCAGAGGTCAGGTGAGGCTGAGGAAAGCAGCGGCAAAAAGATCCTGCAGCTGCAGAATTCAAAAAAAAGTTGCTAGTGCACTTGCCAACAGTGAGGTGTGAACCCTGAGATACAAAATCTAAACACTTTAATTGCAGCATCAAAAGTAGGGGTACACTGGCTGGTGACAGACCCAGTTGGTTTAGAAGAGAATAGGGGGCTGCATAAGAAATCACACAAAGAAGCCATATTTGAAGGAACCTTTTTGTCTCTGAGGCAACTGGAGTGAAATAAAGAATGAATGAGTTACACATAGAGTCCTAAGAAGAACTCCAGTTAGCCCAGAACATGGTCCTGGCCTTTCCTCAACCTGAACCTCCTGCAAATAGCTGGGCTAAAAAAAATACAACTCACTTTCTTCAAAGGAAAAGTAATTCATATTGAACAAGACTAGAACTTAATAAAATATATTTAAAAATGAAGGTAAGGCAAAGAGGAAAGAAATGCAAGACTGGCAGAACACACTTCCCATCAGAAGATTGTAACCATAGAAAAGACGAAGGCTACAGTCAACATTTCATCATGAAGAGGGAAAGAAAAAAAACAACTGTAAGCAGTTGTTTCTATAAAGCAAAACCACAAAGCAGACATACAGGAGCAAAAGGGAAAAAAAGCAGGTGCTCAAAATGTAAGAAGAAAAATAAATTAAAATGAAAAGGAAATGAGGAGTCAGGCTTCCTCAGAAGTGGGTAGGTGCGGAAGGGAAAGACAGCAAATATAGGCTTAACCTGAGTCTTCAGAGAAATAATACAAGCCTTGGATGTGCATGCTGAAGGAAATTCCATGTTCCAAAAGGAAATTCCATGTTCCAGGGAAAACAAACTCCAATAGATTAACCTCAAGAGGTATCCTCGTAAAGTAAGTGGCCATGAAAGGTACAGGAAGTTAAAGGAGGAAAAATCAGCTTCAACTTCTCCATAGCAACATGCCACATCAGAAGACAGTAGAACAAGAAATACAAAATCCTCAGGGAGACAAAGTGACACACAAATGGCTTCTTCTCTTTACCTGTTCAAGTAGAGAGACAACAAACAGACGGTTCCGAATGTGCTGAAGGGTTCTCACATGAGGCCTGGCTTTGGCAACATCCTGAGGGCCCATTTGGGACAACAGCATGTAAGATGGAGCAGTGGGTGGCACAGTGGGTGGCAAGTGCTGATCTTATTTATCAAGGAGACTGAGATTGAGGCAAATGTGGGAATGGTGATGATGTTGCCAAATGCTCACTTTCTGAGCCCTGAGCATAATACAGTAAAGATATCACTGACAATCAAAGAGACAGGACAGGGGAGAGGTTGATGGTAAAGTAGGAGATACCTTCACCTTTAATAGCCAGGATCAAAAGGTGTCATTGAAATCTGATGTCAGGGAACAGAGGTGGGTTCAATCCTTGGTACAAAAAAAAAAAAACTGCACCCACCCTTCCTGCCCACCCTTCCTCCAAAAGAGAGCTAGAATCCAACCCTTTCTCTCCACCTCCATCACTTCCAACCTAATCCTAGCCACCAATGCCTGGCACAGGGTCTGGACCCAGCTTCCTGCATCTACTCTTGTCCCCTGCAATCCATCCTCAAAACAGAAGCAGCAGACCAGTTTTTCCAGATTCCAACTTTGCCACTCAGCACTCTTCTGATTTACCACTGCTGCCAGGACAAAATCAGATCCCGTGCCCCTGGGCTGACCCCATGGCTCACTTCCTCTTTCTGGAAACAATGTCATCACTTGGCTTTCAAAGCACCACTCTGGATTCCTTCTGCCTCTCTAGCTACTCATTCTTCTTTGCTGACTCCGGCAGCTCTCGACCTCTGGATGCTAGAGAGAGCTCTGGGCTCAGTCCATGGCCCCTTTCCCTCCTTGCTCTGCACTTGTTCCCTCCTTGCTCTGCACTTGTTCCCTCCTCCAGTCTTGGGGCTTTAAATCTCTCTATGCTGGTGACTCCCAAATTGGTGTCTTAAGTCCAGACCTCTTCCCTGAGATCCAGACTCATTCATCCAGCTCTCTGCTCCACATCTCTCCCTGGATCTCTAATGGACACCTCAAACCAGTTCCAAAACAGCTCTGATCTTCACGCCCACACACCACCCTTGCCACACCTTTTCCCCCTCAGTTAAGAGCAATTCCATCCTCATGGCCCCTTTTTGCCTTTTATTTAAAGACAAGGTCTCATTGAGTTGCTTAGGGCCTCGCTGAGTTCGTGAGGCTGGCTCCTGCCTCAGCTGCCCAAGTCGCTGGGATTACAGGCATGTGACACAGCTCCTAGCTTGGAACACATCTTGACTCTGATCTTTCTCTATTACTCTCTATCCATTCACATGACCTAGCCTTATAATCAAAATATGTCCATCAAAATGATGTGTTTGGGATTCCCTTCCCAACAACACAGAAGGAAAGATATGGATGGTGGTATCATCAAAAGAAGATTAGCCGAAGGTTGATCATTGCTAAAGCTAATTGATGGCATATGGAGCTTCATTATATTACTCCAGTTTTGTTTTGTTTTTTTTCTGTTTAAGTCACACTACTCTCCCTACTTTCGCTGCTACCATTCTGATCCAAGCCACCGTATGCCTGGGCTGGTGCAGTAGCTTCCTGACTAAAGCCCTGATTCCCCTCTTGCCTCCACTCTCAGCCTCTGCTTTTAATCTAAAATTTTCCCTTCTCAGCTGGTGTGATGACTCCTGTTGAAGTAAAAATCAGACCATGTCTTCCCTCTGTTTTACACTCCCCAATGCTCCCCATTTCATTCAGAAGAAAACCAAAGTCTTAATGGTAACCTTCAAGATCCAATACCATGCAGGGCGTGGTTGCACTTGCCTATAATCCCAGTGACTCCAGAGGCTGAGGCAGGAGGATCATAAGTTTGAGGTCAGCCTCAGCAACTCAGTAACTCAGGTCCTCAGTAACTTAGAGAGACCCTGTCTCAAAATAAAAAATTAAAAGTGCTGGGGATGTGGCTCAGTTGTTAAGCCTTAGCCCCTGGGTTCAATCCCTGGTACCAAAAAAAAAAAAAAAAAGAAAATCCAATACCATTTGCCTCCCTGCCCTTTACTACTTAGTCCTAATCCTCTTTCATCTTCTGCCTTGACTGTTCCATTCCAGGCACAATGATGCTCTTCAAATCCACCAAGTACATTACCACCACAGGACCTTTGCACTTGCTGTTCATTCTGCCACAAAGGATCCTCTTCCATCCTTTATGTACATGGTTCACTCTTCACCTCCTCCATGTCTTTGTTCAAATGTCTCCTTTCCAATAAGCCTTCCCTGACCACTTTATGTAAGACTGAACACCTGTTATGGTTTAGATGTTAAGTGTCCCCCAAAAGCTCACGTGAGACAACACAAGAAGGTTTAGAGGAGGAATGACTGGGTTGTGAGAGCCTTAACCCAATCAGTGAATCACTCCCTGATGGGATTAACTGAGTGGTCACTGAAGGCGGGCAGGGCATGGCTGGAGGAGGGGTCACTGGGGATGTGCCTTTGGGGTGTATATATTGTATCTGGCGAGTGGAGTCTCTGTCTGCTTCCTGATCACCGTGTGAGCTGCTTCTCTCCACCTCACTCCTCTGCCATGATGTCCTGCCTCACTGGAGCCCTGAGGAATGTCTATGGATGGAGACCTCTGAAACCATGAGCCCCCAAGTAAACTTTTCCTTAAATTTGTTCTTGTCAGGTCGTTTAGTCACAGCAGTGAAAGAGCTGACTAACATGGCACCTAAGCACCGCAGAGAGAGGGGGCCAGACAGACAGGGACACAGAGAGAGGTGGAGCGGCCCATTGACCTTTCTCTGCTTTCTTTTCCTGCTGGGCCTTCATCCCTTTTCAGTTACTATGACTTTACCCACTCATCCTGTCCTCCTGTCTCCACCCCCAGAGCATAAGCCCCCTGCAGGCAGGGACTCCTGCCTATTCACTGCTGTATCCCCAGCACCAGCCCGGCACATAGTGGGTGTTGGAAAATTACCTGTTGAATGAGCAAATGAGCAAGTTGCACTCCAGGGCAGTTCTGGCCTCCACCCACAGGCCTCTCTCCTGGCCTCAGCCTCACGTCAAGTTCACACTTAGTGCCTAAGTCCCTGAGGCATCCAGGTTCCTCACGCTGCTCAGTCTTTACCCACACTGTGACCTCTGAACAGGATTCTTAGTCTCCAAGAATCATGTCAAACAGGTGTTTGCCAACACCACCTGTGACCCAAAAAGAAATTCTGTCTGCCTGGGTCCCTGCCAGGTTTTCATGCCCCTTTTGTGACTGAGCACACAGCCCACTGGATTCCAGGAGTCCCCCCTCTGCCCTGGGAGCCCTTTGGGGCAGGAACTTCAGAGTCTTCTTAGCACAATGTCTGGTATCCACTCAAAAAATGTTCGGTGAATTAAGGAATTGTTGCATCAGTTGAGAATCGAGTGACTGCTTGCTCAGTGTTCTCCTGCTTCATTAGCACAACTGAAAGAAATCAACATCAAGACGCAAGGCACACCGTTGGAGAAGTTCCGTTTTACTGAACAATCACCAGGGTTATATAGGGTGCACTAGGGGATCTCTGCGAGGGGCAGGTTGTTGGTAAGTGGTGGGGCTACAAGCTATTGGTTCCCTGCGTTAACCGCGACCGTGTAGCTCGGTCATTGGTCTAAGGTTCGCGCCATTAGCAGGGTGGAGCAGGGGAACAACCTGGAAAAGAAGTTCTGCGGGTGCCATGTTAAATAAAGACATGGCGGGGAAGAAGGAGATCCTTATAAAAACCTTATGAAGTAGGTATTATTATTGTTGCTTTGGTCTGGTTTGGTTTTGGTACTGGGGATTGAACCCAGGGGTGCTCAACCACTGAGCCACATCCCCAGCCCTTTTTATTTTTTATTTTGAGACAGGGTCTCACTGAGTTGCTTAGGGCCTCACTAAGTTCCTGAGGCTGGCCTCGAACCTGCGATCCTCCTGCTTCAGCCTCCTGAGTCACTGGGATTATAGGCATGCCTCATGCAAGGTAGGTATTATTATTAAACCTACCTTATATATGGGTCAGAGAGGTTAAGATTAGTCTGGTAAAGGGCACATTGGAATTCAAAGTCTTCTCCACTGATTCCTGAGGTCTCATTTCTTATCCAACCATGACTAAGGCCCTTCTCCTTCCAAGTTTTAGTTTCCTTTTAACAAGTTGGGGCCATTGGACTGATGATTCTATCCAACCCTAAACTACCAGGAAGATCAAACTCAAGCCAATTTCAGTTTCTAAATGTCATAAAGGGGAAACTCTAGAAACTGAGAATTGAAACCAACAGCAGGAAGGTTGGCAGGATGCCAGCCCCGTTAAGGTGGCCCCAGACCTGCCGGCCCCAGCCTGGTGTCCCTCAGCACACTGCACCTTCTGCAGCAAGGGGTCTTCCAAGAAGAGGAGCCTCTGCCAACCCATTCGCCCCTGGATTCCTCTCTGTTCTGGTCCTTTATCCTTCAGGAGTCAGAGGTCAGCTAAGGAGAGGCCCCCTTAAAAAAGGGGTGTGTGCTCAGGAGCTGGGTGGCCTCCTGGCTATATATCTGTCCAGCAGTGGTGCTCTCAGCAGAGATGGCCCTGGCCCAGGAGCTGTATGGTGTCCGAGCCTCCAGGCTGGACTCCTTTGTGGCTCAGTGGCTGCAGCCCAGCCAGGGATGGAAGGAAGAGGTGCTGGAGGCCGTGTGCAGGGTGGAGCAGTTCCTGAGGCGGGAGCACTTCCAGGGGGAGGCAGGCCTGGCCCAGGCGGTGCAGGTGCTGAAGATGGTCCAGGTGAGCGGGGCCCCTCATCCTCTGGCCAGGGCCAGGAAAGCCCTGCAGGAGAGCCCACATCCCTGAGGATACCAGGGACCCCCAGCCTCTTATTCCTGGCCCACTCTGCTGACATCGCAGGGCACCCCAGCAAGCTGCCTGTACCCCCACTGCACCTCTGCCTTAGGAATGAGCCAATGCACGGGGCTGGGTCATGGCTGAGGTAGAGCACTTGCCTAGCACAGGTGAGGCACTGGGTTTGATCCTCAGCACCACATATAAATAAATAAGCTAAATAAAGGTACTGTGGGGAAAAAAAAAAGAATTAGCCAATACAGGAGGATCAGGAGTTCAAAGCCAGCCTCAGCAACTTACCAAGCCCCTTTCTCTAAATTTAAAAAATATTTTTAAAAGGCTAGGGATGTGTCTCAGCAGTTAAGAGCCCCTGGGTTCAAGCCCCAGCACCAAAAAACAAAAAACAAAAAAAGAGCCAATAATGAAGTTAAGTATAATAGATAATATTTGGGGTTATGATGGCCTAATCCCTTAATATTTTGTCATCTCTAATTCTTGCATCCCGTGAAGTAGAGATGATTCTTTTCCCATTTTACAGATAAGCACAATGAAGGCCCAGGATCTGAAGATGCAGAACAACCAGATGCAAGGTCTTTGGATCCTGGTGTGAATAATCTGTAAAATACAGTTTGGGGACCACAGGGGAGATTTTAACATGGTCTGATATTAGATAACATGAGGGAATCAGTGTTGATCTTGTTAGTTATAATAGTTTTGGGTTATGGGGGAGAATGTTCTCTTTTTTTGGGGGGAGGGGATACAATGCTAAAGTATTTAGGGACCAAGTTTCTTGCTGTCTGTGATTTATTTTAAGATGGTTTAGGTGAAGCAGATGTGGCAAGGAGTTTTGGTGTGTGGAATTGACCTGACTAGACAGATCTTTCCTTTTTTTAATTTTTTAGTTGTAGATGGACACAATACCTCTATTTATTTTTATGTGGTGCTGAGAATTGAACCCAGTGCCTCACACATGCTAGGCAAGTGCTCTACCACTGAGCCACAATCCCAGCCCCTAGTTGGATAGATCTTTTTGTTTTCTTTCTATTTATGACAAGTTCTAATTTTTAAAATTTTTTTAATTGTCAATGGACCTTTATTTTATTTATTTGTGTGCAGTGCTGAGAATCGAACCCAGGGCCTCACACATGCCAGGCAAGTGCTCTACCACTAAGCCACAACCCCAGCCCAGGTTTTAATTTTTGATAATAAAAAGATTTTACAATGGAGATTCAGAGAAGTGAGGTGGCTTGCCCAAAGTCACACAGCTAGTGTTGGAGCTGGGATGTGAATTTTGACTCCACAGTCAGGGATCCGGCCCCCTCACCAGGATTTTGCCCCAAGTCCATCTTCCAGCTCACTCATGCCAACTCCTGTACCAGCTGGGATCAAATCCCAAAAGGGCCAGAGCTCTAAAGGCTCTGAAGAATCATTCCCAGCCAAGCCATCATTAAAACACTAAGAAAACTGACACCCAGAGAGGGTAAAAGATGTCCCAAGGTCACACAGCAAGACTGGAATGAGGCCCACTGACTGCTAGTCCGGGACTCCAGTTCTTCCTCCAGAGGCAGCCCAGCCTGTGCCCGCCCAACCCCAGCTTACAGACACAGAGTGAGAGGTGCAAAACCATAAATTCTGACAACGGACAGTTTTGGGCTTGACCTTTGGCTTTCTCTCCTGCCAGCAGCATGACCTTGACTCTCCCATCTGCTCTCCAACCTGCATCTTTCTCATCTGTGTTTGGAGCACATTAATACCAGCCCCTCTCCTTCACCAAGCAAATGGGGTCAGCACAGGCTAGAGGATCAGTGCAGGGGCTGCTGAAAAACTGAAGTGTCTTTGTAACTCTGGCCCAGGCCTTCCCCGCCCTCGGGGGTCAGGCAGACTCCACCCCCTCCAGAATCTCCATCCCTGACAACCCTGAGAAAGAAGGAGGAGGTCTGGGGAGAGGAGGGTGCTACAAGCAAAATGAGGTTCATTTTTTTAAATGCATTTTTAGTTATCAATGGACTTTTATTTATATGCAGTGCTGAGACTCAAACCCAGTGCCTCACACATGCCAGGCAAGTGCTCTACCACTGAGCCACAACCCCAGCCCAAAGAATGAGTTCTGATGGCCGGAAATGGTATTTATACAAGCCTCAATTTTTTCTTACAGACCATCAGATTTTTCTTATAGACCACATCCCTCCCCTCGAAACCACTAAAAACTAGATATACCCAAAGAGTAATGATGAATGAGAAAGAATATATTTTATTTAGACTCTGAGTGCTGACAAGACCCAGCATAGTCCAGAATACAGGTAGCCATAAAGAATAAGGAGATGTTTGAACAAGTATACATGCAATCTCTATAGAGCTCCCCACCCCTGCCCAGTGCAGAGTAAGTGGGCTGACAATTACGAAGCTTCCAGCTTCTCTCTGCAGAAGGAAAGAGTTGAGCCAAAACCTCTTCAGCATTCCAACTCTCCAGGTGCCAGCTGTGACACAGGCTTCTGTCTCGCCTGGGCTAGAGCAGTGACAGGCCTGGCATACTCTAGACACCTGAGAATTTGCTAAGAAAAAATGGTATTACAGACTCCCAAAAAGGCTTGAAAGGATTATAGATCCTCTCAGTGGCTGGACTGCCTGGTGAAGATTTTCCCCTATACAAGTTAATTTGTGAAGACTAGAAAATAGTTTATGCATGTGTTGATATTAACAAAATGAGTCACAGAAATAAAGAAACAAGGAAATATGAGTCAAGCAAACAACAAGGCAAAGCCCTAGAAATCAACACTAATAATATAGAGACATGCAAATTATGAAGGAAAACCTGGAATAGCCATCATAAAATTGTTAAGTTAGCTCAGGAGAAAAATATATGCACAAAAGTAAAAGTTCAGCAAACAGGAGTTTTAAAAGAAACCAAACAGAATTGTGAAGCTGAAGAATATAACTTATTGAATTCAATGTAGGAGGTTCAACAGCAGACTAGAGTTTGTAGGAGAATTGTAAACTTGAAGAAAACTCATTTAAAATTATCTAGTAAGGGGCAAAAATAAAAATAAATTACAATAAGTGAAAAAAGCTTAAATGATATATGGGATATAATCAAGAGAAGTAATATATGCTTATGGAAGGTCTAGAAGGACAACACAGAGAGAGAAGACCAAACAATTCCTCAAAGGAATGATGGTTGGAAACTTCCAAAACTGGGGGAAGGAAATGGACGTGCAGGTGTGGGAAGTCTGAAGGATCACAAATAAGATGCACCCATAGAAACGCACACCAAGACACACTGAAGTCAGATTATCAAAAGCCAAAGAGAATTTTGAAAGTAGCCAGAGAAGAGAGGCTTACATGTACAGAGGAACCTCTATTAGCCTGTCAGCAGTAGTTTGATATAAAACTTGAAGGCCAGAAGTTAGAAAGATGACATTCAAAGTCTAGAAGAAAAGAAAAGATAAAAACAGGAAGAAGGAAGGAAAGGAAAGTAGGAAGGAAGGAAGGAAGGCAAGCAGAAAAAACCAACCACCAAGAATGCTTTGCCAATCAACACTGTCCTTCAAACACTGAAGTAGAAAAAAGGCTTTCCCAGACAAAAAAGCAAAAAACAAAAAACAAACAAACAAAAAAACACTGAGAGACTTTGTCAACACAACATGTCCATTACAAGAAATACTAAAGAGAGTCCTTCGAGTTGAAGTGAAAGGATGCTAACCCACAGCATGATGGCATACCTTGCTGGTAAAGGTAAAAGTACGAACAGATACAGACTGGTGGTGATAAATCACTTTTAATTCTAATATAAAAGCTAAAAGACAAAAGTATAAAATAACTATAGCTAATTAATATATTGATGAATACACAACACAAATGGATGAAAATTTTGACAAAAATATTATCACCTGTAAAGGAGGAAGAAAAAAATGTGTACGGTTGAAATTTATTTATTTCTGTTTATTTTTTATTTTGGGCACTGGGGATTAAACCCAGAGGTACTTTGCCACTGAGCTACAATCCCAGCTCTTTGGATATTTTATTTTGAGACAGGGTTTCCCTAAGTTGCTTAGGGCTTCGCTTTAAGTTGCTGAGACTGGTTTTGAACTTGCTATCCTCCAGCCTCAGCCTTCACAGTTGCTGGAATTACAGGTTGTATTTGGCAGTTGAAATTTCTTATCATCTTAAAATAGACTGGTATAAGAAGTTTTATGTAATCA
>JAJEJO010004060.1:364903-382422 GCA_020662805.1 Glaucomys volans | reverse complement strand
ACAATAGCTAGATTGTGGAACCAACCTAGATGCCCTTCAATTGAAGAATGGATAAAGAAACTGTGGTATATATACACAGTGGAATATTACTCAGCCATAAAGAATAAAACTATGGCATTTGCTGATAAATGGGTGAAGCTAGAGAATATCATGCTAAGTGAAATAAGCCAAGCCCAAAAAACCAAAGCCCAAATGTTTTCTCTGATCAGTGGATGCTGATACATAACGGGAGAGGGCAGGGGGTATGGGGGGATAAGAAAGGAATGGAGGAAGTATGGATGGTGTAGAGGAAAATGGGATGGGAGGGGGTGGGGGAAGGAAAGCTAGTAGACTGAGACAGACAGTATTACCCCATGTATATGTAAGATTAAATGAATCATGTGAATCTACATGGTGAAAAAAAAGACATATTCCCTGCTGTATAATTATATCAAAATAGGTTGTACTGTCATGTATAATTAAAAAGAACCAATTTAAAAAAAAAAAAAAGGCAGTTCAGCAGGTCTCTGGGAAGAAGCTGATACAAGAAAGAGCCAGGAAAGTCAGCTGTAAATCTAAAATCGTAAACCTGGAGTCCCAAATGATGATGGTGCTACAGGCAGGTCTCACTTCAAAATGCTGTGTGTTCTGAGGGATATCCATTTGCACTTTCTAAAATCTGACAAACAAGCAGATAATGGACTAAAATGTATGCCTCTGGGAAATAAGTAAAATGTAGTGAATGAAAACTGATGGAGACAATTAAAAGAAGCCATCAAAGAGTATAGTTTGAGAACAGAGACAGGGACTATTTGTAGCTTTGACCACCCACTCACACGTGTCCCCTGCCAAAAAAAAAAAAAAGGTGGGGGGGAGTGGCTACTATATTAGGAATAAAGAAGACAACACAGATTTGAGAAACATTTAGGTGGTAAAATCAAGACTTAGTGATGAATATGATAAGAGTAAGTTTGGGGAAGATGTTCAGTTTCAGGCCTCTGAAGTCTAATGGAACTTGAAAGTACAGCTCTCCAGTGGGGCCAGGCATGGATAGTATACATCTATAATTTCAGCAACTAAGAAGGCTGAAACAGGAGGATTACAAGTTTGAGGCCAGCTTCAGCAACTTTGCAAGACCCTGTCCTGAAATGAAAAATAAAAGGGACTAGAGAAGTAACTCAATAGTGAACCTCAAGAAAAGAGGTCTTAAAAAAAAAAAAAAAAAAAAAAGGTCTAAGCTGACACCTTTGATTTGGAAGCATGGAGTAGGTAGTTTAAACCAAGCTATGTGATGTACTCACTCAGAAAATGTATATAGAGGGCTAAGGATATAGCTTAGTTGGTAAAGTACTTGTTTTGCAAGCACAAGATCCTGGGTTCAATCTCCAGCACTGCAAAAAAAAAAAAAAAAAAAGTGTGTATAGAATGAAAAGAGCAAACGGCCAAAATCACAAGCACTAGAAACATCCAATATTTTAGGGGAAGGGGGAAAATAATACACAAGAGAAATGATCAGTAAGAGAAACACATGGACAAACAGCTAGAATGCAAACTTTTTAAAGGAAAATATATAGAGAGAGATAGATAGATATACATATTGTTTACCTCTGTATCATATCATAATAAATATTTGTTGAATAAATCAGCTGAGTATATTGTCCTGAAAAGCAAAGGGGTGGGGTATAAGAGATATGATCAAGGGCTGGGGTTATGACTCAGTGGCAGAGCACTTGCCTAGGCACTGGGTTCAAGTCTTACCACCACATATAAATAAATAAAATAAAGATCCATTGACAACTGGAAAATTGTCAGGAAAAAAAAAAGTACGATCAAGTCTGGTAACCAATTACTGGCAGAAGAAGAAGAAAGAAGAAAGGAGGGAGGAGAAGAAAACAAAACAAAAAAGAAAAGAAAAATCTCTGTTGGTCTGGTAAGCAATCACCGGCTACCTTAGGGTGAAATGTCAAGAGAATAATGAATCTTAACTAGACTGCAAAAGAGAATGGGAGGTGAGGAAATGGGGACAGAATTTAGAATACTCTAAAACAGTATGGATAACAAAGGGAAGAGAGTTACTAGTAGACAACAAAAGGAGGAGAATCATCAAAGATATTTTCTTTCTTTCTTTGGTTGAGAGTGTCAGGGACCTGTTTATTCATACTGGAATACAGAAAGGGTCAGAAATGACAAATGAAAACAAGGTCTTATAAACAAAGGCATAAAAGAAACGTCAGAAGCAAAGACAAAGGGATTTGCTTTCACCAGAAAGACACTCATCCTGAAGCAAAAGGAAAGTGTAAATCTAGATGATATGTTAAGAAGGAAAGCAGAGGAAGAAATTTGAAAGAAAGCTGGAGGTGGTGTGCACACCTGTAATCCCAGTTACTGGGGAGGTGAGATAGGAGGATTCCAAGTTCAACCCTTGTCTCAAATTTTTAAAAGAGGGTAGGAATATAGCTCAGTGGTAGACCACTTGCCTAGCATACAGACGGTTCAATACCTGATAGAAAGGCGGGGGGGGGGGGGGGATTAATTAATTTGAGGGAAAGCCTATCTAATGACTGTAATTTACTCTATAAAATAATAGGTAACAACAGAGTGCGGTGTTTGGGAATTTATTGAACAGTTGAAGGAAATCAATATGAAATAGTGATGAACATCCAAGCCTTTTAAGGTTAGACTGCTTGAGTTCAAATCGTGGCTCGACCACCTACTCACTGTGTAATCTAAGGCAAATTATTTAAACTCAACACTTTCCATTCCAGTTAATAATGAAGGTAGGATTAAAGCAAGAACTTGAAGACATGTCAACAGAACATCCAAAAGCGATAACTGTGCAACTAACATCAAAGGACACAAATCTGTACTATCTCCCCATGTGAACAATCCTGACTCAAGAGTTCTACTAAATCCCCAAACTAAGTCAAATTCCCAAAAGGCTCCAAACCCGGACCGCACTAATTCCAAATGGGATGGATTTTCAAATATCCCTGCTCTGTTGATCCGCTCACTGATCTGTATGGAAAAAGGCTTGCTTCTGTAAGTCATGCTTCCTACAAGGCCCGTTGAGGACCCTGCGATGGGAAGTGCTTCTGGTGGAAAGTACCTCTCCCGACAGGTAGTGGCGGGTCCTTGGGTTAATTTTTTTCGGCCTGTGTAGCGACCAAGCTGGGTCTGGGTGTCGCGAAGAGGGGCGGAGACCAACGTGAGCGCACGCTGAGACACGCCCACAAGAGCAGGCGAGAAGGATGAAGAAACATCTGCCAAGAAAGAAGCCCTGAGAGCGTCATTCAGGCCACATCACTCAAGGACAGCAGCGGCCCCGACCTAACACCGTCACGCACGTCCAGGAGACGAGGCAGGCCGACTACTGCTTACCTCAGAAGCCGAAACCGACACGTTCACGCTACTCCATCCGTGCTTCTCCGCTTCCGGCGCCGCGAGATGACGTCACGGGACGGCTGCAGAGCACCAAAGGCGCCGCTGCCTCTCCGGAAAATGGCTGAAACGGTCTCGCCCAGTGCCGGGATTGAAAAGCGCCCGCCCCTATTGGCCCCTCACTATTTCGAGCGTGGGTCCTGGCAGTTAGCCGAGTGGGTAGAGTTCTCTCGGCATCTCTCCACCTGAGGGCCACTGCCTGTATCTAGGAAAGACCTAAAGCCGCAGGCTCCTCTGTGACTTTTCTCCGCAGACGTGCAGCGTCTTGACACTCACTTTGTAAGAAGCTCACTACATTTAGGCCCATCACTCAAGCTGAAGGCAGGACCTGTTGTAGCATTGCCGCCCCTCTCTAAACGACAGTCTGCTTTCTCCCTTTGAGAGCGGGTAGTGGGAGAGAAAAGACTGGAGAAGCGAGAGGCAGAGGGAAACCTGAACTGAGGGACAATCAGGAGAAAATAGGAGGGCAGGATGAGATGTGTGTACTAATTTTTTTTTTTTTTTTTTTTTTTTTTTTTTTTTTAGCAATTCCAAGATGTTCCCTTAAAGTCACATACTGTAGTTATTCAAAGGCATCTTGAAAGATGAAAGATCTGGCCAGCCGCAGCAAGCTCAGCAAGACCCTGCCTCAAAATTTTAAAAAGGTGTAGGGACATAGCTCTCAGAGAGCATTCTAAATTCCTATCTCCTGAGTGAAAGCAGTGTAGAATTTTTTCTCAAAAGCAATGAAACTGAATTTAAGGAGTCCCATTTCTTGATCAACGTGTAATATTGTTTCCTTCCATGGCAAAGCAGACTCCACTGTATACCAGAGCTCAAGACAAAAGGGTGGGAGGAGCTTCTGGGAAACAAGGGAGAGACTTGCTTTTGTTAGCAAAGATGCAGGTTTATATTAGTTTCACACAAGGAAGTGGGGAGCACAGGAAGCACCTCAGCAACCATACAAGCCTCAAGGGTGAAGAATGTGGTTGACAACTGCTCAAGATGAAAAGAGGTAGTTCTGGTGACCTGACCAGTTTTTGTTGTTCACTCAGAATTAAGCTTCCCTTAGCCTCTGTTACAACTGGCCTGCCCTGGTGTTTCTTGTGTCTAACAATTTGATTGGATCATTCTAATTGTATTGTTCATCATATAATGTGCAAAAATAGGCAGCATTTCCATGCCCAGCTTGTTCGGTCTAGCCCATTGTGTATGGTGTATTAGTGGCCAAAAAAGCAAGGTCACATGGCATAATGTGTGGCTAAGGGCATGGCAGGAACTTAAGACTTTCAGTGCAGGACACGGTGGCACATACTAGGGAAGTGTCTCTGTGGTTTAAGCCCCCCTGGGATCAATCCCCAGTACTAAAAGAAGACTTTCAGTGACTTCACACTGTTGTGCAAATAATCTCCAGAACTTTTCTTGCAAAATTCAATCTCTTTGTCAATTAAACAACTCATTTTCCCCTCCCTAATCCCTGGAAACCCCATTGTTCTACTTTCAGTTTCCATGAATTTAACCACTCTAAAAGCCTCATCTAAGAAATAAAATCATACACTATTTGTCTTTTGGGGACTGGCTTATTTCACTTAGTATAATGTCCTTAAATTTCACCCACAATGTAGCATGTAGCAGAACTTCCTTTTTAAGGGTGAATAATATTCCCTTGTGTATGCACCACATTTTATACATTAATCCATCAATGGACATTGGCTTGCTGCACCTTTTGGCTATTGCAAATAATGCTGGTTTGAACATAAACATGCAAGCATCACCTCAGGATCTTGCTTTCAGGGCTGCAGATGTATTTCAATGTGGAGCACCTGCCCAACATATGCAAGATCCTGGGCTTTAATCCCTAGTACACCCACACCCACATAAGAGCTTGCTTTCAATATGTTGGATCTGCACACACAAAAGAGACTGTTGGGTCAAATGGTAACTTTATTTTTAATACTGGAAGAAACTGCCATAATGTTTCCCATAGCAGTTGCACCATTTTACATTCCCACCAATAGTGTACAGGAGTTCCAAGTTTTCCACATACTTACCAATACTTGTTACTTTTTTCTTTTTCTTTCTTTTTTTTTTTTTTTTTTTTGGATACAGCCATCCTCGCCCACAGTGAGGTGATATCTGTGGTTTTCATTTATATTTCTGTAAAGATTAGTTAATTCCATTTGTATATCTTCTGAAAAATATTCCTGGTTTTTGCCCATTTTTCAACCAGGCTGTTTTGTTGTTGTTGCTATTGAGTTCTTCATATATTCTGGATATTAACTTCTGATTAGATTTAATATTTGCAAATATTTTCTCCCATTTTTCAGGTTGCCTTTCACTGTGTTGTGTCCTTGGATCTACAGAAAAATTTTTTTCCTCATATTGGGGGATCAAACCCAAGAGTGTTTACTGAACTACATCACAATCTTTTTTTTTTAAGACAGAATCATGCTAAGTTGCTGAGGCTAGCCCCCAAAATGTGATTGTCCTGCTTCAGCCTCCTAAGTTTCTGGGATTACAGGCATGTGCCACCACACCAAGTAGGAATTTACATTGACATGGTTTAATTTTATCTCTAATTTTGTTGCCTGTTCTTTTGGTGTCATAGCCAAGAAATCATTGCCAAATCTTTTCCTCTGTTTTCTACGAGTTTATAGTTTTAGGTCTTACTCTTAGGTCTTTGATTCATTTTTAATTCATGTTTTATACTGTGTAAGGTAAGGGTCTAACTACGTTCTTTTTGTTTTGCTTTTTGAAACAAGGTCTCACTATATTGCCCAGGCTGGGTCCAAACTTTTGATCTTCCAGCCTCAGCCTTCCCAAGCAGTTGGGATTCCAGGTGGACATCACCATACCTGGCTCAACTTCATTCTTTTGCATGTGGATGTCCAGTTTTCCCAATACCATTTGTTGAAGATTGTTCTTTCCTCAAAAAACGGTCTTATCATCATCCTCACTGAAAATCATCTGAGGCAGGCACACTTGTGCACACCTGTAATCCCAGTGACTCAGGAAGCTGAGAGAGGAGAATTGCATGTGTGAGGCCAGCCTCAACAACTTAGCAAGGCCCTCAGCAACTTAGTAAGACCCTGTCTTTTTAAAATAAAAAAAATTTTAAAAGGCTGGGGTTATGGCCTAGTGCAAAGCCCCTCTGGATTCAATCCCCAGTACTAAAAGAAAAAATAAAGAATATCATTGACCATTTGCACTGTTCTACCCCATTGGTCTATGTGTCTGTCTATTTTGATTACTGTAGCTTTATAATAATTTTTAAATAAGGAAGTGTGAGATTTCCAACTTTGTTCTTTTTCCAATAATTTTGGCTGTTCTGCTCTGGGATTTTTTTTAAATTCCATCCAAAATTAGATCTGATATGAAAATCAGAATTCCTGGTCTCTTGAAAAAAAAAATCAATAAATCTAGTACATTCTGGCAATGAATAGTAGAACTGAATAACTGACATCTGTTCTCCAGTTTGCCAATGTGTGCACCTACTCATTTATATAACCTGTCTGAACCCCTAAAGGCCCTTCTTTCTTTGATACTTCAAGATTCCTGGTCTAAAAGAAAAGCAGCCAGGGTCAGAGGACCTACCTGATCTAAGGAAAAGGCAGATGCAGCCAGAGGCTGTGCTGGTCTGGTTCAAAGTCTTGCTCTGAAGCAATGGAGTACTGCTGGGAAACCACATTTTGTTTCAGTGTTTGGGAGGAGTACAGAGTTCTCCAGAGAAACAGTAAGGATAGGAGAAAGTTGAGAGGGGACTCAGGAAAGGCCTATTTGAGGGGAAAGACAGTAGTAAACAAATGAAGACTTGATGGAAGAATATTCTAGGTCTATGATCCAAGTTAAGGAAAAATAATGTACAAAGGTCCTACAACAAGGATTTTAGCATATTCTTTCAGGCATAACAGAAATCCAGTGTAGCTGAAAGTCTAATGGAGTTGGTAATGAAAGGAAAACAGTGAGATCTGAGCAAGAGCCAGAGAGTAAATCATTTAGGAACTGTATGTGGTTTCATCATTCAATGAAAAGTCAGCAGGAGAGAGACATAACTTGACTTTCATTTTATGAATATCACTGTGGCTGCTGTGAGGAAGAATGCATTGGAGGGGAGGGCAAGATTAGAAAGGCTGAGAACAGTCAGGAGTTTACTGATGTAGTGCAAAGCACTCTGGCAGCATGAACAAAGGAGAGAAGTGAAACTGACTCAAGATATTTTGGAAGCAGTAACAAATGGACAAGACAAGACATATTCTCTGTTGGCAGACCTTGGTCAGATGCTAAAGCATCAAACTTACTTAGTTGTAACAGAACCAAAACCAACTGAAACAGAAATTTAGTTGCATGTTTCATATATCCAAAAATTTCTTACTACAAAAAAATGTGATGTTGCCTGCAGGTTTCCTCTGGCTCCAGGAACTTCTCTGACCACATATAGGATAAAGTGAGAGAACTGATACCCCCAGGAGCAGTAATGAAAATTATGTAAAGAGGTGAATGGGTAAACATCTCCTCACCCTTCATGAAACAAATTTGAAGCATGTAATGTACTGTCTCCCGGGGACTCCCTAGCCAGACTAAGCTCCAGCTGCCCAGTGAAGTAACCTGCACCCCATAATGGTTTCCTTCCCATCCCTGTCCCATTACTTCATTCCCCTACTTGTACTTCTTGGAATCAGTTCTAAACAAACTACTAACACTCAGATCCTTGTGTCCATGTCTCCTACTGTTTCCCAACTCAGTTATGTGATGGCCAAAAGATAAAATTATAGTATTTGCAGAACACACTGGAGTGAACTGGAGGGGACTAGAGAAGTCCTATGAGGAACTCAGTGAAAATTTTTCATATTTTCTTTATAATTATATACAATAAGAAAGATTTTAAAACAGAGTATTTGGGACTGGAGGAATAGTTCAGTGGTAGAGCACTTGCCTAGCATGTACAAGATCCTGGATTTGATCCCTGGTACCACATAATCAATTAATTGGTAAGACTTAATTAAAAACAGCATATGGGGAAATAATATTGATTTTGGCTAACATTTTTAAGTTTTCATGAGAAACTCAAGCATGTTTCTGAGAATATAACCTTTATGACTACTTTTCATCATGAAATAGCTATATAATTTCTGATTACGATATTTTAATGATAATACTTCAAATTCTTGGTAGTCATGCCTGTAACTGGTGTAACTGTAGGAGAAGCTCTGTCCTATAAACATGATGATGTATTCATAAACTATACCCTACAATTTACTTTAAAATCTTCCACCTATAATTTATACTTTGTTTTCAACTCCTGCTTTAGGACTGGTGAACTTCTCCCACAATGTGCTGATTTCACAACTGTGTAGTTAGCTTTTCATCACTGTAACCTGACAAGAACAACTTAGAGGAGAAAAAGTTTACTTTGGCTCATGGTTTCAGAGGTTCGTCCATGACCAGTCTAAGCGGGCCCAAGGTGAAACAGAACATCATTGCAAAAGAGCCTGCCAGAGGAAAACTCAGTTCATGACAGCCAGAAGCAGAGGGAGTGTGAGTGCAAGGAGTCAGGGATAATACAATCCCCACAGGCATGTTCCCAGTGACCTACTTCCTCTGACCATGCCCTACTTGCCTACAGTTACCACCCACTGATCCTTTCAAATTATTAATCCATCAAATAATTAATCCACTGATTAGGTTACAGTTCTCATAACCTGATCATTTCATCTTGGAACATTTCTGCATTATCTCACACATGAGTGTAGGGGGTACCTCATAAACAAACCATAACATAGCATAACTCTCTGAAGGATCTAATTTCCAAAGGTTTAGGGATAGTCACTGTATTCCCAAGTACTGATATTCATACCACTGATCAGTCAAGTCAGAACATATATTTCAATTCAGCAATGCCTATCTGTGTAAATCACAGATGTTATGGTAGACATCCTGAAATTTCTTTTAAACATTAAGAAGAAAGACACAGGAATTTCTTCGAGCTCATCCCACCTTGCCTTCCCAGGCTATAACAACAACATTGAACTTCCAGTTCTTTCCCCATCCCAATATATCAGTCTCTTTATTTCTTACTATTCCCTCTGTAATGTTCTCTTTTCTCTCTAATTCATTCTTGGTCCCTCCAATTCATTCATAGCTCACCTAGAGAAAATACCTCAAAATATGACAAATCTCATTATGTCACTGCACTGCTTAAATTCTCTCAAGGACTTCCACTGTACTCAAATTAAGACTACTGTAAACTCCTTGTTTAGTCTTAATTCTAGAGAATGTCTTGTCTACCTCTCCAATCCTATTGACCACTCCCTGTTTACCTATCAACATCTTTAAGACAAGGGCTTTCTTTCCATTTCTTGAAACCACTCAGTAAGTTTCTTGAATTGAAGCCTAGAAAACTTCTCAAGCTACTTTACAGATTGATGGGTCTACCCTCTGTACCATCTCCAAACCATATAAATCCTGTCCTATCCAGATCTCCACAATCACAGATAGGTAATAGTGAATCCCCTAATAGGAGGACCTGGGATTCCTGACATTGTTGTATCAGTTCCTCCTGATGGTCTAATGGGAGAGAACATGGCTGTATGAGCCCACATGGACACTTGCATCCCAGTATCCAGGGTGTTGGCTTGCAGCCAGATGAAAGCAGCTCCAGTTCTCCATTTGCTGGTCTATTTATTCATTAATTCAACTCTTCAGCACCTTCTATTGTCAGGCTTCATTCTCAGAACTGGGACTATCACAGTGAACAAAATTCCTGCTTTCAAGAACTTACAATCTAAAGGAGAGAAGCAGACCATAAATGAAGAAATGTATAGGCCATGTGAGGACAAATATTATAAAGAAAAAAATAGGGTAGAGAGTAGTGAGGATATTTTGTGTACTGTGGAAGGCTTCCCTTGAGCAGACTTGAAAGAATAAAATCTTGTGGATAGCTGAGTGAAATGAGAAATCATCAAAGCATTTTAATCAGAAGATTGACATATTTTTTTTGAGATGGGGTCTTGCCCCTGGCCTGGCTGGTCTCAAACTCCTAGGCTGAAACGATCCTCCTGCCTCAGCCTCCTGAATAGCTGGGACTACAGGCACGTACCAGCACACCTGGCTGTGTTGTTGTTTTGTTTAAAGGATCATTCCATTTTACAGCACCAAGATCTTAAGAGAAGGGATGGTTTTCAACTCTGTAGTTCCTTCAAACTTTGATTCCTGTATCCATTCAACAAACATGTAAGAGTGTCTCCTCTGCCAGGCAGTAAGCTAGATTTTTAAGACAGAGATGTCACAAAGCCAGATGTGGGCCTTCCCCTTAAGGAGCTTTCTAATAAGGACAGCTCTGGCACACATTCCCTTCTCACAGCCCTAACCTTGAGCTATTCTGTTCTTCTGAACTTACTTGTACCTTACTGACTTACCAGTTCTTTCTCTCATTTGTCTTTCCTATTACACTTCAGATCGGATGCTTAGTGGCATTTTCCTAAGAATAGTTTGGCTCCTCTAGACACTAAATTTGTAGCTCTACACTGTTATATATTCAGTCAACCCTGGGACTCTCCTTCCTTGTTACCCTTTTCACTAGCAAAGCACTAGCTCTCCATGTCAAAATTTCATCAAACTTACTCTTTCTTCACATAATTTCAATCAGAGTAAAACCTCTACTTACACACAATAATATCACTAAATTATATGGCCTATAACAAAAAATTTTTTCCAATATCCAAAGGGTTTTGATATAGGAAAGACCTTACCCTCCACATATGTGACTTCTTCACAGTGTGTGTGTGTGTGTGTGTGTGTGTGTGTGTGTGTGTGTTGCTGTGGATTAAACCCAAGGCCTTCTGCGTGCTATACAAATGCTCTACCATTGACCAACATTCCCAGTACCTCCCCCAGATATATTTATAGAGAAGGGAGATAGCAAATGTGATTGAAGAGAAAAAAAGAACATTTTCTTTTTAGAAAACATTTATTCAGCCTTTCTCTCTATGGTAGTCTATTACTTTAGTAGATCCAGTGATTCACACTTTTCAGAATTTTCACCTTTGTGTAGTTTCCCTTGCACACTGACTCAGGACAAGGCCAAGTGACTGACTTTGGCTAATGGAACATTAACAAGCTTAATGCAAACCTTGATATGTTTATACACTGCAGAGTACATGGTTAAACTCTTGGAGTGCTTCTGTTCAGAACCCAGCTGCCATGTGGTAAGAAACCCAAACTAGACACATGAAGGAGAACTGAGCACCCAGCTGAAATTCCAACCAACAGCCAGCATACAAGAGATCTAGTTTGGAAGTTAGATTCTCCAATCCCAATTAAGCCATCCCAGCAGATGCTACATGAAATAGAGATAAGCCACCACTACTAAGCCCTGCCCCAATTGTAGAACTTTTAGCAATTACATCACTAAATTTGGAGATAGTCCATTAAACAGCATAAGATAACCAGAACACTCTCTTTAAAAATAAAAAAGGCACTTTTCCTACTGTGTGTTGGCTTTTTGGGGGGTGAAGTACTGGGAATTTAACCCAGGAGCACTTTACCACTGAGATACATCCATAGTCCTTTTTATTTTGAGACAGGGCCTTGCTAAGTTCCTGAGGGTCTCGCTAAGTTACCCAGGCTGATCTCAAACTTGCAATCCTCCTGCCTCTACCTCCCAAATCACTGGGATTACAGGCATGTGCCACCACACCACACCTGACTGTGTGCTGGAATTCTTAAGACTGAAATGTATGAAATTTGAGTCAAGGTTCAACTTCCCTAATAGGAGAACTGCCTTATATACTTGTGTAAATGTTAGTTTAATGTCTGTGCCCCCAACTCATTCTGTAAGATCAGATGGAAAGGATTATGTCCATCATGGTCATCACTGTTTTACTGACCTAGAAAAGACCCTGGCACATAGCAGGCATTCAATCAATATTTTAGTAAGTCAGTTGGGAGTATAGCTCAGCGGTAGAGAACACTTCAGTGGAAAAAAAAGTAAATCAACATTATATTACACTAACCAGCTATATCATTTCCTCTGCTTGAATTAGGATAGCAATTTTTATGACCATTATTGTTATTAGCAAACATTTATGTTTATTACATGCAGATACTATTCTAAGCACTTTGTACATAGACTCATACACTGTTTAACAATGGAGATATATTTTGAGAATTTCATCATTAGGCAATTTTGTCATTGTGTAAACATGTAGGATATACTTAGATAAACTATGATGGCCATGAAGGTACTAGGCAATATAATCTTATGGGACCACCACTGTATATGCAGTCTATCATTAAACCAAAACATCATTATATTAATCTTCACGATAACCCAATGAGCTAGGTACTGTTATTATTCCCTTTTACATATGAGGAAACTAAGGCACAGAAAAGATAAGTAAACTTGCTTATGGTAGTGCCAGGATTAAAACCCATAGAGTCTGTTTCCAGAATCCATTCTTTTTTTTTTTAATATTGGGGATCAATCTCAGGACCTCATGCATGCTAGGCACGCATTCTACCACTGAACAACATCCTCAGCACTCAGAATCCATACTCTTAACCCCTACACTGTCTTTCCCTGTTTCCTGTTCTAGGTCTGGCAGTGCCCTTGCTACTGAATCAAGGAAAATGTAAAATTATGCAGGGGAAGAGGAATGGCAGGAAAGCATTTTCTTCACCACTTCTCACAATGAAGGCATCATCATGACTAGGCAGGTTAAAAGCTATATATAGGGGCCGGCCTCCTGCTCCATAAAGCCTCTATGATGTCAGTGACAAGAAGAAGATGAAAGTCAGGAATGAGAACTGGTAACAACCAGCTGGAAACATTTACACTAGGCCCCATCCCTAGGCCTCTAACTCTGGTGGCTAAAATGACTGAACTCCATCCTGGGGGCTTAGCCCAACCCCAGTCTCCAAATGACTATAAAGAACTCTGAATCAGTAGCTGCTAGCTCAGTACTGAGTCCCTCTTAATGTTACTATGACTTATGGTTGGGTCTTCCTGATGCTCACATTGAGACTGATGGCAAAGGCCAACTTTGGTACCATTACCAGACCTGTTTTGTTCTGAGGAACATCCTGGATTCAGGAGTCTAGAACTAATTCACATGGTTACCTGAGAGCTGACCTCTCAGTTGGATAAGAACAGTACTTTCCAATGCTATCCACCACCATTATGTATGTAGGCTCACACATATAAACAACACTGGTCTCCCTCCCATATTCAAAGAAAATATCAGAAATTTAGCATTAAAATATTAAAATGGTAGTTTAATCCAACAATAAAGAAATATTCCCTAACAGTTTGTCTTAATAGCTACAAAAGGGATGCAGATTGAGGAAATGGGACTTCAGGTCTTGATAATCATGGAAGTCTTCCTAGAGGAAGTCTTTGAACTAGGTCTTCTCCTTTACACATTAGTATTTTTTTGATACCTGCTATCTGCCAATCACTGTGCTAGGTGCTCAAGATAAAACATTAAGCCTTGATCACCAAGACAGCCCTCCACCTCAGAAGCATTGCTTTATCCTAGTGAATTGCCTTTTCTTGTGCTGCCATCAGGCTGTAAGAAGTTTCCCCTGAACTGGTCATCTAGTTAGGAACACTATCAAGGACACTGCTCCTCATGTAACACAATGTGCTCTTCACAGGCATTCCTGGGAGACGTTCCAATCTGATCTTTCAGGAATAGTTTTACTTCTCCAGGGTAATGGGTTTGTTTTTTATTTTCATACACCATGAATTGTAGGACAAATAATGTTGTCAGTTTAGACACAAATTCATGGCTCAGCTGTAGTAAACAGGAAGGTCATTCCTACATGCATTTTTAGTTTTGTCTGAGTTTATTTTGTCTCTGACCATGTCTTTTAAATTTCTTCATTCTTCACACTTTCCATTTACAGCATCTTGAGGTGGGTGGTGGTCTCGTTTGTTTGGTTTGTGTGTGTGTCTGTGTGTGTGTGTGTGTGTGTGTGTGTGTCTTTGGAAATGGCTATGAACTCTTTTGGAAGAAGGCATTTTCATTGTCTTCAATGTTTATAATACAGTATATATAAATGCAAAGGTAGAGGTGTGTCCACAGGGTGATGTAAGACCATGACAGGGCTTATAAATTAGTCAAAAACATTATAGAAGCTAGGCAGAGTGGCATTCACCTGTAATCTGAACTACTCTGGAGGCTAAGGCAGGAGAAGGGCAAGTTCAAGGCCAGTCTGAGCAAAACCCTCTCTCAACAAAAAGTTAAAAGAACTGAGAATTGAATCAGGCATGGTGGTGCATGCCTATAATCCCAGCAGCTCAGGAGGCTGAGACAGGATGGTGAGTTCAAAGCCAGCTTCAGCAAAAGTGAGGCACTAAGCAACTCACTGAGACCCTGTCTCTAAATAAAATACAAAATAGGGCTAGGGATGTGGCTCAATGGTTGAGTGCCCCTGAGTTCAATCCCCAGTACCCCTGCAAAAAAAAAAAAAAAAGAACTGAGAATGTAGTTTAGTGATACAGTACTTACCTAGCATACACAAGGCCCTGGGTTCAATCCCCAGTACCACAAAATAATAATAATAATTTTAAAATAAAGCATTAGAAATTACCTTGCACTGGGGTCACTGCTTGGGGTGGGTTTTTTTGTTTTGTTTTGTTTTATTCATTTCTTCACTGGAGTTTATTCACAATACATCAATCTTCAAAATTAGGTGGCTGCCAAATGCAAGATACTTTTAAAAAATCCTGTAGACATTAGTGTGATAGCATGGACTTATGGGACACCACAGAAATTACTTACAATAAATTGAAGCTATTGCCACTAGTTTCCTTTCATCAATTTTTTTCCTCACAAAAAGCTTATGGGGCAAAACCATTCACATCTGTGTCAGAATTTGTGTAGAGAAGAAAATTCAGATGGAATATTCAACTTTACCTACAAGATATTGATAGCAAAGTGAGCAAACTTAAAATAATTATCTGGAAGATATATATACACAAAATACTATCAACTGAATTATTCAAATAAATGATGCCAAACTCCTATGCAAATAGGAGTTTTTATTATGCGGATTTAGTGCCTGAGATTTACAAACGATATTAAAAGTAATTTTGTTGCTGGGCACAGTGGAACACCCCTGTAATCACAGTGATTCAGGAGGCTGAGGCAGGAGGATCATCTTCTTAACAACAGGGTCTCAATAGGTTGCTTAGGGTCTTGCCAAAATGCTGAGGCTGGCTTAGAATTTGAGATCCTCCTGCCTTAGACTCCTGAGTCACTGGAATTATAGGCTTGGGCCACTGCACCTGGATCAAAGAAAATTTTTTTTTATTTTTTATTTTTTTTGGCAATACCAAGAATTGAGCCCAGGGCCTCACACATGCTGGGCAAGCATTCTGCCACTGAGCCACATCCCCAGTCCTTTCTATTTTTAGATAGGGTCTCACTAAGCTGAGGCTGGTCTCAAACTTGTGGTCTTCCTACCTCAGCCTCCCAAATAGCTAGGATTACAGACATATGCCACCACACAGGATCAAATAATTATTCTTTAAAAGGAAGGAAAAAGTACACCGAATGTACCTATGTTTACCTTTGACATCTTTCAGCTATCAGGCCTGGAGCCTTAAAAAGAATACTACTTTGTCTGCATTGGGGAAAATTGTGCATTTTTTTGAAATTTTTTAATTTTTTTTATAAAATTGTGCATTTTTAACTTAGAGAAGCTAAATAGAATGCATTACTCTTTAAACCCCTCACCCTTTTCTCTTCTTTTTTAGTGCTGCAGATTGAAACCAAGGTCTTGCACACGCTAAGCATATGCTATACCACTAAACTATATTCTCAGACCTATCTTTACCTTTTTTTTTTTTGGTACTGGGGATTGAACCCAGGGGTACTCCACCACTGAGCCACATCCCCAGCCATATTTTGTATTTTATTTAGAGACAGGGTCTCACTGAGTTGCTTAGGGCCTCACTAAGTTGCTGAGGCTGGCTTTGAACTCGCGATCCTCCTGACTCAGCCTCCCAAGTCGCTTGGATTACAGGCCTGCGCCACCGCGCCCGGCTGGGTATTCTTAACCTTGCCTTTCTAGTTTCTTCAGTGGTAGATACTGATATATTTGCTGTATTGCTGAATTAGGCAGACAGACTCCATTTCTCACTGTGTTCCCGTCCTAATATTTGAAAGCCGAAGGACTCACTCTACAGATTGCAGCTTCTGGTTTCACTGACTGGTGCGACTTAAAAGTGAGGTCGAATAATTAATTGGTTAACAGCCTTTACTGCTGTTACTCTGTAGTCAATCTGGATGGAAGTTTGACCAGAATCCATAGTTCTGTTTGCATCAAGGCTTTTCCAAACGTTTCCCTGTTTAGCTCAGTTCCAGGATACCTGCCCTCGACACAAAGCAATCAGTAAGATCGAGGAACCAGCAAGGCTGGAGGCAGATAGAACGAGTGCCTACGAGCCCGGACTTGAGCAAAGAGCCCCGACAACTTCGCAGTCTGGTGAACTACGAAGCTCTGGACCGCGCGTGGAAAACAGCAAAAGCCAACCCTGTGAGTTTGGTCAAGGAGTTAGGCCCCCCACCCCCTGCTCAGCATATCATTCTCGGCGCGTTTCTAGAACCTCTGAGCTCAGAACTAAAGCGGTCAGAGACGCACGTCAAAAAGGGCGAAGGAGGCGCCTGGCCTGGGTGCAGGGCTTTGTTCCAAAAGGTTCCCCTTCTGCACACAGCTCCTGCCCGGGACCCTGTGCGGGATCCCTTCCTGGTCCTCTCGGTGACCGATGCCCCCACTGATTTGGAAACCCCTCGGATGCCCTCCCCTTCCGTGCCTTTGCCTCGGAATAGCACCACTCCGAAGCCATGCTAGCTCCAGCCCGAGACATCAATACTTTCTGGCCCACACAGTGGAGGAAAAGGGCTCCAGAATATTCCACGAACCTCGGAACCCGGGCTTGCGCCCATCCCCACAAGGCCATTCGGCACAACCCTTCCCGGCCCGAGCGCCCCCGCGCCGTTGCCGGGAAACCGCGGGGCGGTGGCAGGGGCCGAAGGGGCGGGACTTCCGGCGAGTGACGCGCCCGGGCTCGGCTACAAAAGAGGACGGCTGCGGCGCGCCGGGCGGAACTTTCCAGA
>JAJEJO010004060.1:329975-364893 GCA_020662805.1 Glaucomys volans | reverse complement strand
TGTTGATTTCAGTGTATGACCCTTCATTGTTAAGCTATAAAATTAAAACTCTGTATTTAACTGGTAATCAGAAAAAGAAAACTTAATTTGTAGAGGAGTGTTGGTCTGTCTAGTTATTTGTATTAAGTGGGATTCATTGTGATGCCTCTGCATTTTATTGCCTCAGCTTACTTGAAGGTGGCATAACATATAATTTTGCTTCTGGTATCAGTGAAAGAAATGCCTTTGTAAAGGAGGTGTTTGTCATTATATGCTGCTTCTTAAGGGCTTGCACTTGTAGAATTGCATTCCCTTCTATTGTGCCATCTTTTAAAAAAATTATACACACACACACACACACACATATATATAAAATTGTGTTGACCAGTCCTGGTTACATTACTTTTCCCTTCTCTTTGGACCATGATAAGCCCTCGTAGTGAATTCCAGAGCTGGATAACAGAAATTAAAATGAAGAGACCTATACATAGAGAAGTAGTTTGCATGTATAATATAGGAAGGTGTTCCTTAGGTATGTTACAGGCTTACTTTAAACCACTTGACTATGCTCCAAAGTAACTGTAATTTGATGTTGATAGTCTAGCAAATATGATGAATAGCTTTAACTGTATGTTTAAAAGTCATCATATGTTCACATGCTTAAATCTGGATATCAGAATTTAAGCAATTCTTGAAATGTATGAATGTCTCCTTAATATACTGATTACAAAGCATTTCCAGTGTGTCACTACAGGCTTTTTTTTTTCCCCCCTCAGATCACAAAATCATTAGCTTTTAATTAAGATACATAGTTTCATTTTACTTAAAATTAGTAACAGACTTACTAAAAGATAATTAAATGTTTCATATTAAACATGGGTGGGGAGTGAAAGTGGAGGGTTGACTTGGTGTGAGTCAAGAGGACTTTAAAAACTTGTCGACCACTGGGGTTGAAGGTAAGAACTTTGTGCCTTAAACATTTCCAACCTGGAAGTAGCCTAAAAGTTTCCTTCGTGCACTAAAAAGGAGAAACTAAAACGGGGTAAAAAATGATACCCAAATCTTCAGTGTCAGTTTGACACTGGTTCTCAATCTTGGCTACAATTGAAATTACCTGAAAAACTTATCTATTTCCACTTTCCAGAGATTTGGATTATAATTGGGCTGTGTGTACATGAGGTTGAAAACCATCAACACAAGGATAGTACTGTATTAGTCATCTAAGACAGTATTATCATTGTCAGGAGGACTTCCAACATCATGCATATACTGTATTGCATAGCAATGTCTCAGAAATAGTGAAAAGGAAGCTCTAAAAGCACAGAAAGAAGGCTAGCAAGCTGCACAGTGCAAAAATGCTTTTCTTGGCACCTTTATCTTTCCAAATTTGTCATCTCATCCACCTTTGGAGACTAAAGCAAGAATTTAAACACATTTTTCTATGGGGAAACTACCCTCTAGTCTACTGGCTTTTCAGATTGAACATGCTTGCCACCCCCAGTTTGATGCTATAGGTCTGGGGTAGGACCTAAGAATTTGTCTTTTTTTTTTTTTTTTTTGGTACTGGGGATTGAACCCAGGACACTCCACCACTGAGCCACATCCCCAGCCCTATTTTGTATTTTATTCAGAGACAGGGTCTCACTGAGTTGCTTTGGGCCTTGCTAAGTTGCTGAGGCTGGCTTTGAACTCGCGTTCCTCCTGCCTTAGCTTCCCAAGTGCTGGGATTACAGGCGTGTGCCACAGCGCCCAGCAATAATTTGTCTTTCAAACAAGTCAGGTAGAATTAAAGAACCAGTGTTCTAGCTTGAGTAAAAGCTAGCGACAGCAAAGACAGGTACAGATTCTTATAATTCATTTCTTTCTACTTATCCTCACTACCTGTGGTTTGCTTGGATAAATAACAGAATGTGGAGAAACAATTCATGAATTCTTTGCCTTAGCCCAAACCTAAAAACTGAGGAAAAGAGCAAGATTCTCAAAGCATGAGGCAAGCAGGAGAGAGAAGAAATGGAGCTCTGGAATCATCTAGTTTTCAATGTGTGCTTCATGCAAGTTGTGTCATTAAGGTATATAATGTCTAGAAATCGTTTCTTCCTATGTATTTGTGGGGTCTTAATAGAATCTCTCTACTGAAGTGGTTCTTGAGATTTAAGGCATGATTGCATAGTGAGGAAGAACTCAATAAAGGCTGTATTAGCAAAAGTAGTAATACAAGTCAAAAGAACATCTAGTGAAGAGGATGCTCTACCTGAAATTTCGTTTGTCATTTAAAAGTGTTGCTTTAAAATAGTTCGGTTGGTATTTTCAGATAGGACATATGTCCTTATTCTAATGAACTTTGATGCCACATATTTTTGAGTGTATGTTCTAAAGAGCAGTCAGTTAAGTCTGGTGGCCCTAGGCAGAGTACCTCCCAGGAACCTAAACCCATATAATTTCAGAAGGAAGTGCACTTTGATCCTTGGCACCCAACTCCCCTTAGTCTCTGCCATCATACTGGTAACATGATCCTGGCTGGAGGTTGTTTCCCCTCAGATCAAGCCCAGGGCCTCCTGCATGCTAGATGAGCATTTTACCACCAAGCTCTTAGTCCAAGGCTGTGGGTTTTGTAAAGTAAAAAAAGTAGTACCACCTGATCTTTAGCCCCCATGTAAGCTGGTAAGTGGGGTGGGCTCCCCTGCCAAAAAGGCCCAGACTCAGGTGCTGCTGCCTCTCTGTGGAACCAAGGGCACCCAAAAGAGAAGTTTTGGCTCCCCTCCTTGCCAGGCTGCCTAGCACAAGACAGCTGGGCAATCCTAGGTCCCTCTGTCTTCAGCCCTACAGGGATGGCCCCACAAGCCTTTAGAAAGAAAAGTTAGACGCAAGACAATGAGAGTGCACTCCCATTTTTAATCCTATCTTCAGCTTTGTGTGAAATAAAAGACAAAATATTTTAAAATACAAGATACATGCATTATGTTAATTAAAAAATTCAATAGCTTCCAATCCAGGCTTCTGCCTAGTCTCCCAAGACTACCAATTTGTCCAGCACTTTACCTTGCTGCCTCACCACTCTGCCATTCCTGGAAAGGTTCCCTCTCCTGAAAATGCCAAACTCTAGCATTTTGATCCATTGTACACAAGTGGAGTATAACTTAATTTCTCTGGTTTTACACAATGTAAAATGGTCACACCATTTGTTTATTCATACATATAATGATGGGTAATGATGTCTGTCTCATTCCACCATCTTTCCTACTCCCTGCCCCGTCCCCAGCATTTTTTTCCCCAGTACTGGGGAACCTGGGAGGATTCTCTACCACTGGGTTACATCCCTAACCCCCTCCCCCCACACACACCTTTTTTTTTTTTTTTGCGGTACTGGGGATTGAACCAGGGCCTTGTGCTTCTTGCAAGCACTCTACCAACTAAGCTATATCCCCAGCCCAGCATGCCCTTTTTTTTATAAGACAGTCCGGCTAATTTGCCCAGGCTAGCCTCAAACTTGTGATCCTACTTCAGTTTCCAGATTCACTGAGTTACAGGTATGTGCCACTGTGACTGGCTTTCAACTAGCATTTTTAAACATCAAAATAACATGAAATGACATCTTGGACAAAAGCTGCAGGTTTCGTGGCAAAAGGGAAATAGGTTATAGAATGTGAAAAGGATTTCTTAATGCTGAGCAGAATTCAGCAAACATTGAGCATTACATGCCAGGCACAGAATCAAGTTGCCTTTCAAGTCACAAAGGTAGAAGGGCTGAGGATGTAGCTTAGTGTTCGAGCGTTTGCCCTGGATTCAATCCCCAGTGGCATTTAATAAATAAATTAGAGGCCAGATGCAGTGGCACATAATTACTACTCAGGAGGCTGATCAGGGCAAGAGGATCACAAGTTCAAGTCCAGCCTGGATAATTTAGCAAGATCTTGTCTCAAATGAAGAGTACCCCTGGGTTCAATCCCCAGTACTAAAGAGCCTTGTGCAATGTCACAAGCCTGTTACCCCAGCAACTTAGGCTGAGGCAGAAGGATCGCAAGGCCAGCCTCACAACTTAGACCATCTCAAAATAAAAAAAGTCTCAAGATGGAGCTCAGTGGTATACCTGGGTGCAGTCTCCAGTACCAAAAAGAAAGAAGAAAAATGCTAACATTAAAATAAGGGAGCATAGAAGGCTTACAGAAACAAAATCTCACTTTCTTCAAAGTGCCTAGCATAGGACCTTTATAGAAGTGCTATATACCTCTTTGGTTGAAACACAAAAAAGACATCCATATATAAAATTGTTAACAGTAAATGCTTATGCACAGGTCCTGAGTTTAATCCCTAGCACCACACACACAAAAAAGAATAAGCACTTTAGCTAACTGCAAGAAACTTCTTTAAGTCTTAGACCTTCAAAACAGCATGTTTTTGATGCCAGACCTTCCTCCACATACAAAAGAGAAATGCCAAGACTGAATTCTCACAAGAGATTCTGCAACTAGCTCCATCCAGAAGACGGAGATGTTTCCCTAGAGTTTGTCTGAACATGTGAGAAGGCACAGCTTAGAATGAGAAGGATGAGGACAGTAACAACTGAGATCCTATGCCACCACCTGACCTTTCTCACACAGCAGTCTTACCCTACTATTCCAGGAACATGCTGGATTGAGATTCAAGGATAACAATTATTTCCTCCCATTCCCACCCCCACCATTTGATCCTAAGTAGATATGTTAAATAAATGAGCACTTATTTACAAGATATCCATAAAGATGTAAAGTTTATTAACATCTTTAAAAAAAAAACAGCTACTGAATATGGGGATACTTATTTACAAACGGAGGCACATTTTAATCAGCATTTCAAATAATCAGGAGTACTTTTTTTTTTCCAGAAATATCATTATTTCACTCTAAGAAAAAGATAAATGAAAACATTTAGTGACTGCCCCACTTAGAAGCAGATAAACTAATACCTTAAAAATATTTTTTAGAAAGGGTAACTGCTACTTAAGCAAGAATTTTCACAAATTATTCCCATGGCTAACTCAGACAATTTCTTTGCTTAAAAAAGCTAGCCTAAAGAAGCAAAAGAGCAACACATGAATGTCCTCACTTAAACACATGCTTTCAAGCTAGTTTTTGAAAAGCTGAATTAGGGTTTCCAGAGCTTTAGGAGTCCATCTTCACTATAGGTAGCAATAAGGTTCTGATGAGGGTGATGTGCGATACCAATCACATCCTTCTCGTGAACCTGGAATAGGTTAAAGCACAGATTAAGAGTATGCAGATGTCTTATATCACTCTGAACAGGCTTCCAGAGCTGGGGTGGGTGGGGTAGAAAAGAGATACTGAGAAACCACATACTGCAAATGGCACAGCTGGAAGACAGAGCTATCCAACTCACACCACACTGTGTCATAAAAAGAAACTTTTATTGTGTGAAGCCCCTGAGATTTGAAGACTGTTAAAGCAGCTGGCATTACTTTTTGTATTGACTTTAATATCATAAGAATTAGAAATTTCAAAAACATCCTAATCAAGTTGATTAAGATAATACACAAGTAGTGTGCCTTCGAAAGGATATAAGAAAACTACTTTTATCTATAAGTCACTCTCCACCTCTTCAAGAAAAACCTGACTAATCTATCTGGTCACACAGGTATGTACCTTTCCTTCTCTTTGTATACACTTATTCTATCCACCTGAAGCTGAGGGGGAGATCACTGAAGAATACCTTGACTTGACAAAAGAGGCAATGTCGACCTTTAAATTTACTTAATGTAAAAATGCCTCCATTATTTTTTATACTGAGATTCACAATGATAGCAGAATCTGAAAATGGTGTTACTTCAGAGTTCAGAAAAACAAGCTGGTTATAATTTCTTTAAATGATCTGAGTAATACTCACTGTCAAAGTTCTCTCCAATTTGCCAGTGACTGTGCTGAAACAGTAGAGCACAAAGTCCTCCCCCACACAGTAGATCCATTCACCACGGGGGGGAGAGGGCGCAGCAAACAAAGTCACCACCTTCTCTTTTACCGGAGCTGAAGCTTCTGACAATCTAGAGTACATCATATCCCAAAAAGACAACAATAAAGAGAAAAAAAACATTAGATCAGCAGCAGCTCACCTGGGGACAGCATTCTAAACATTTTTAAAATGACATTTTGAAATAACTTTCTTTTTTTCAGTTCTGGGGATTGAACCCAGGGGCACTCTAGCAATGAGCTATGTCCCCAGTCTTTTATTTATTTGAGACAGAGTCTCACCAAATTGCAGAAGCTGCCCTCAAACTTGCAATGCTCCTGCATCAGCCTCCTGAGTACCTGGGATTATAGGGTTAGGGTTAGGGTTAGGCATGTGCCATCACACATGGCACTATAAATGACATTTTAAAATCTGATATTTTTACATTATTACTTTGCACTGTGGTTTACCATCATTTATAATTAGATCTCCAATTCCATTCATATGTGCTAAATCTTCTTGCCTGGGAAATAAATATTCAATGGATAAGCTACCTATAAAGTAAGTGACAGACATGAATTTCAAATTCATACATTCATGTCACAGTTCCTGCTCTTTACTGACCATATCATCCTGAAGCAAATTCATTACCATGATTTTCAAAATAAGTACAATACTAGTCCAATTTCCTCTAACAAAATGTGTTGCTTTCCCCAATGCAGGATGGAACTGTTTCCAACACTTTGCTTGGTCTAAATTCACTAACATTAAAATCATCACAATTTCAAAAGACTAACCAATCTCAAAAGGCTAAGTACATATACCATGTAATTCTATTTATGTACCATTTGCAAAATACATCATAATGAAAACAGATTAGTTGGTTGCCGAGGGTTAGTTAGGGTGTGAAATTATGCAAAACTATTTACATTAGCACCAAAACCAAAAAATATGAAATACTTAGATATAAAACAAAATACACATGATTATATGAGGAAAACTACAAAACTGATGGAAGACATCAAAGAATTAAACAGAGGTATGCATGCTCATGGATAGGAACACCATATGGTCATGATATCTTTCCAATCTAACTTACAAATTCAATGCAATCAAAATCAAAATCCCTGAAAATTATTGTAGACGTTGAGAAACTGATTCTAAAGTTTAAATGGAATAGTCAAAAGATCCAGAATAGCCAATTCAGTACTGAAGGAGAGAACAAAGTTGACTGATACTACCCAACCTCAATACCTATTATAAAGTTTCAGTAATCAAGACAGTATGGCACTGGCAACAGAATAGATAGATCGATCAATCAATGGAATAGAACAGAGTCCAGAAATAGGATCGCATAATTATAGTTAAATGATCTTTCACAAAGGAGCAAAAGCTCCTTTATGAAAAAGGAGAAAAGATAACTTTTTTGGTATTAGAATTGATCCAGGGCACTTTACCACTGAGCTACACATCCCCAGACCTTTTTCTTTTTTAAGTCTTGCTAAGTTGCTAAAGCTGACCTTAAACTTGTAATCCTCCTGTCTCAGCTTCCCAAGTCACAGATTACAGGCATGTGCTACCACGCCCAGAAAAGATAGACTTTTCAACAATGGTACCAGAAAAACTAAATACTCACATGCAAAACCATGAATCTAGACATAAACATTACTCTCCACAAAAAGTAAATTAAAAAGTAACCTTTATGTTCCAAACATCCCTAATGCTACCTCACAGTCCACAAAAAATGAGATTCCTTGAAAACCTCATAGGTGTCCTGATTGGAAATACACATTATGAGAACACTGTTGCCCTCTCCTATTGATGTTCCACTTTAGCTCATGTGGTAGCTATGAGATGTCCTGGGTTGGTAATCCACACCACATTGCATCTTCCTAATGGAGACAAAGATTGTTATCTTAAAATCTTCAATGAGTAAAGGCCTCTGTCTGGCTTTTGGTGTAAGATGTAGAGCTGAGTGACAAAGGCCACAAATGTGAAGACAATGGCTGTGGGTCGGGTAGTCCCAGCCAAGCTGCTTCAACTGCATAAAGATTGGCTTTGTCATAGGTTGTGCCATGGGCATGGCAGCCAGGGTGCTCTTCAGCACCTTTTCCTGTCTCAGGATTGGAATGTGGGGTCAGGAGCTAATGGGCAGCATTGGGAAAACCACGATGCGGAGTGGCGGCACGTTTGGCACATTCACGACCATCAGAAATTCAGTATTAAAGGAGAGAACAAAGTTGGCTGATACTACCCAACCTCAATACCTATTATAAAGTTTCAGTAATCAAGACAGTATGGCACTGGCAACAGAATAGATAGATCGATCAATCAATGGAATAGAACAGACACAATGCTAACCAGGGCAGTGGTTGCCCACCACATCTACATCTTCCTATCCCTGGCCCTTGTACAATAATAAAACAAAGTCTTTTCTTCTCAAAATAAAAATCTTCTATGAGATTCTAAATGAGGTTTCAAGAAAGATCAAAGACTCATTTATCCAAAGGAAGAAAAAGAAACAGCATAATATACAAATACTCTGAGGAAAGGAAATAATTTTTGAAACACCAGAGAAATTTTATAGAGCTATAAGTTTAAGTGTCTGAAAAATAAATACCCCTCATATGGTTTATCAAATGGTGAACCCTTATCTGGTTACAGGGAGGGCCAGTTCTGTGCAAAGGTACTTTCTGAGTACTCACCTGCCCTTGCATGTTCATGATGACCACTGTGTTTGATCTGTTGCACACCACAAAATGTTCTGGATTTTTAGGAAGCAGGATCACACTGTTGACAGTAATGTCTGTCCCTGCAGTGCTTCCCAGGGATTTAAAGGTATTTGAACATTCTGTAGTCTTCATATTCCAGATCTACCACAAAAAAATTTAAAACAAACATTTTTTTAGTGTAAGAATTTCCAGACTGGGGTTGCTGAGTGGTGGAGCACTTGCCTGGCATGTGTGAGGCACTGGGTTTAATTCTCAACACCACATAACAACACAAAATAAAGGTCCATTGACAATTTTTTAAAAAAGAATTTCTAAAGTTTTATGACTTATAAAATTAAGAATCAAATTCTAAAAAAAGAGTAAAATTCACTCAGAAAGTATTTCTTATGATTTTTAAGTCCAAATATTCAGCAATGCCATGTATATAGTAAGTACTCATCATCTATGTAATTAACTGGCAAAAACAAAATGAAAGTTACAAATTAAATTATAAAACTTCCAATCTGCGATCTTTCCTTACAAATTTTTCTTAGCTAACCGAGTTACCTATCTTTGAATTTAGCTATATATCAACACTGCTACTGTCATAAACAACCAGAAGGCTTACCTTTGGACATCAAAACCAAAAGGGGGTTGTAAGCTTAAGACCCTACCTCAAAACTCACAGTAGGTCTGGAGTGAGGTATAGGTATGGGCCTTTTTTTAAAGTTTCAAAAAATGATTCTAACATACAGCTTGTATTGAGAATGACCAAACAGAAATCACAATGTTATTAGCAAACACACAGAATCCATGAAGAGGGAGATACTCAGCCAATAAGGTTTCACCTTATCCTTCTGGGCTCTTACGAACTGAAGGGGTTAAATTAGACAACCCAGAAATCTGCAATATGCTTAGAGGAGTGCCCAGAATGCATGGCACTGCCCCAACATCATTGACTTAATTAAGTATAAAAGCCTCTAAGGCACATCTCTGTTATGTTTCCTCTGTGACTAACACAGACCTTGGCACAACACAGCTGTTTAATAAATTCCATAAACAGGAGGAAATAGTCCCACTAGTTACTCCTGTCTTCTCTCTGAAGCCCAGTTGCCTAAGGGAAAAATGAACAATTAAGGGAGCAAGAGTTCTAAGACTTCTAGGGTTTCTGTTCAAAAAGTCAATGAGATGCTTTATGCCAATCACTACAGAACTAAGGGGAAAGACCACAAAACAGAGGCCTAGACAAGCCACCTCACAATGGCGTGGCATTTACAAGTTGGGAGGCCCATAAGCACAGCACAAAGTGGCTGAATCCCATGACTAAAATACTGAGGGTTCTCTGTGTTTCCCCATCCGTCCCAAGGAAGAGTACATCTGCTCTGGAGTTTCTTGCTCAGTTCCCAACCAAGAACAATTTCATATGGTAGTCTGACACGTAGTGCTTATGTTAAAATATCTAGATCTACCAACAAAGTACTCATATAAAGCAATGTACGAGCAATAGGTCCAGAATGTAAAGGAGTGTCTCAAAGATCTCTAGTTGCGGGGCATGGTGGCGCATGACTATAATCCCAGCAACTCCGGAGGCTGAGGCAGGAGGATCTCGAGTTCAAAGCCAGCCTCAGCAATTTAACAAGGCCCTAAGCAACTCAGTGAGACCCTGTCTCTACATAAAATACAAAATAGGGCTGGGGGTGTGGCTCAGTGGCCAAGTGCCCCTGAGTTCAATCCCCGGATCCAGAAAAAAAAAAAAAAATCTCTAGCCAATTTTCTACTTGGGTTTTTCGTATCTTTTCCAGAAAAAAAGACCCTCTTTAAATAAATACATCTTTTAAGATATTAAAGATCCATTACTTTCAGCTAAGAGCTAAGGGCAGTGAATAAGTACATAAGAGAGAATTTAGCTCTACTCTATACCTCCCCAATCCTCTAAAAATGCTGTTAGGGAGACACTAAATTTGGAGGCCTGGTGCAACAAAAACTGATCTATACATTTGGCTATTGAGTCTTCTGTGCATTTGACTGGTAGGGGTTAACAGCATGACAGATTCAACAGCTATATCTGTGAAAGGAAAATCACCCAAGTCTAGAACTCCACACACTTTCTCTTTCTCTACACATTGATAAAGTCTCTTTGAGATTTAGGCTCCCCATGCCAATAGGGATTCCCACAGAATATTACTCCTGACTCAGAATCACCTGGGTTCTGACTAAAACAGCTACTAGATTTACTCTACCATCATCAACATTATCACCACTGCAATCTTCTCAAAGGACAAAGATTGAAAAATAAATAAATCTTAAAAATAACAAAATGAACCAGTAGCAAATACTTAACCTTTACAGTGCCATCAGAGGATGCACTAATAATATAATGTCCATCTTGTGTAAATGTTGCTTCATTAACAAAGGAGGAATGGCCACGAAATTCCTTCAGGGTTTTCCCAGACTTCAAACCATGAATTCTATCACAAACAAAAGCAAATGAAAAGAAAAATTAATATTCTATATATTATGGTTGGGGCCAAGTAAGTGTTGAATACATTTTAGATGTATTATAGAAACTCATGTTATAATATTAAATGAAATAAGAGAGCTATGCAACTGTATATGGTATAATTTTCATGAGTTCAAACCATGAAAACCAAAACAAACCCCACAAAGAGACAAGAGAAAAATGTAATGATACCACAAGCGTCTGTTCAAGGTTGGACCTCTCAAAACTATTAAACAGAAGACTAAGAGTAAGTGGGTCTCAGCTGAGTCCCAGGAATCTATTTATAACAGGCACTGGCCCTCAAAAGTGATTATGATGCAGGTGGGTCCAGACCACACTTTGAGAAACACAAAGCACTGCTATACACCCTTTCAAAACTCTGTCTGCAGAGTGAAGAGAAGAACTCAAAAGGACAGGAAAATAGTACTGTGTGAGCTGTATTTTGGGGAAAAGAAGGCTCACATGCCCTAACTTTCCCTATTATCCCATACTAAGTCTCCCTGGAGCCTCATTCTATCAAAACCAAAGCATAGGTAGTTTGGGGATTCCTACTTACCTAATTGTCTGGTCAAAAGAGGCACTAAGGATCTGACTGCTGTCCTTAGAAAAACTCAGACAGGTAACACCTTTACTGTGTGCCCTTTCAAATCTCCTTAAACACTGTCCACTCTGAATCTTCCAGACCTTTATTTAAAAAAAGAATAATAAAAGTTTTAAAGAATATCCCATCATAGCCCACAGAGCCAAGCAAGATGCAATGTTCACTAATGTACCAAAACAACATTAAAAATGCATGCTAATAGCTGAATATGATATGTTTGGTTCTTGTAGTACAAGGATAACTGAATTCTCTGTAACTTAAAACTCTTTCCTTATAAATTATTAAAACAAAAATTTAGACTCTAAATCCACTTAGTAGAAATCATTTCTGTATTTTTATCTAGGACAGCATGTATTATCAGCAATTAAATACAAACCCACAGCTAATCGGCTATTCACCATCCCCTAGAAAAAATCAAATACAATATACCATACACAGTAAAACAATGTGGTACGACAGAAAGGCATGAACAGATTAGGACTAAAGTCCTAAAGCTATCAGTTATCTACTATGTGACCTTAAGCAGTGAAGCACTCCAGAAAAGTTATTATTAGGATTAAACAAAAAAATACAGTGACTAAGTCAATGCTCTATAAATTGCTCAATATCATGTGCTGGACATTACCCCATTATAAAGTCTCAAAATGTCTACATACATACAAGAGCTTATGTCATTAATCCATACCTTGATTTTTCCATCTTGAGCTCCAGTTGCTAACATTTCTGTATCTCTACTGAAACACATGCAGAGAACAGCATCATCCATCATCATGAAGTTATCCTGGGCCTGGTACTTAAGGTCCTAGGGGAAATGATAGTTAGCAGTTATCAAAATAACACAGAGGCCAAGACCCCAGTGCACCCAGGTCTCTAGAAACTCACTAAAAATAGGAAAATGAAATGCATCTGCTCTAAACCTCCAAAGCAGATGACAGTGCTGTGTGCACATTTCTAATGAACAACTGATATTGCTGGAAACAAATAATTTTACACAATAAAAATTAACACTGTAAAAAACGCCAACATAAGCCAGGTGTGGTGGTATACATCTATATTCCCAGCAACTTAGGAAGCTGAGGCAGGAGAATTGCTTCAGCCCAGGAGTTCTAGATCAGCCTGGGAACATAGCAAGACCCAACACTCTTTAAAAAAAAAAAAAAAAAAAGCCAACAAAATATTGCAAATATTCTGTTTACTAATCTTTTCAAGGCAAAATTACTTTACATGCTTTACATCTTTAATACTGAATTTACTATTTTGAGCAATGATATGAAAAAGTAAGCTAATATTTTCCTCCAAAGTGTCAGCTCCTTTTCCTAAAACCATTTGCTATTTGTGATGTTTCTTTTATCATATATTATTGTTCAAATAGAAATACCCTTGTTTCTTTTCTAACTTAAACAGAGACTGCTTCATAGGAAAAAAAAGGCAAACTAGTATGTAAAGTACAAAGAAAAAATCACAAATACACTACCCATGGAGAATTTAGTAGTCTATGTTAAAGGTTACATTGTAAATTAATGTATAAAAGTCAATAAATAGCTATTTGAGAAAAACATTAAGTTGAAGCTATACCAATTTTATCCTTCTTAACAAATTCCAATCAATCAAATACTAAATATTAAACATAAAAATATTAGAAGAGGGCAGGGGATATAGCTCAGTTGATAGAGTGCTTGCCTTGCAAGCATAAGGCCCTGGGTTTGATCCCCAGCACTGCCAAAAAAAAAAGAAAAAAAAAAAAGAAAAAAAATACTAGAAGAAATTGTAGGAGAAAAGATGGAAAAATCTCATCTGTAAAACAAAACCATAAGCAAAATTAAAATATAAAGTCAAAATTAAAAAGTATTTGCAGAGCTGGAGTTGTGGCTCAGTAGTAGAGCACTTGCCTCACACACATGAGGCACTGGGTTCGATTCTCAGCATCACATATAAATAAATAAAATAAAGGTCCATTGACATCTAATAAATAAATAAATAAAAATTTGCAATGCATATTCTGATTTCCCCCATACATAGGGCTCCTACAAATCACTAAAAAAAAATGTCCAATAGAAAAATGGACAAAGGATATTAACAGATTTCACAAAATAGGAAACACTGATAGCTTTTCAAGTGTAAAAAAATGTTGATTCATAATTAAGAGAAGTAGAGCCGGGCGTGGTGGCGCACGCCTGTAATCCAAGAGACTTAGGAGGCTGAGTCAGGAGGATCGCGAGTTCAAAGCCAGCCTCAGCAACTTAGCGAGGCCCTAAGCAACTCAGTGAGACCCTGTCTTTCAATAAATACAAAAAATGTAGAGGGATGTGGCTCAGTGGTGGAGTGCCCCTGGGTTCAATCCCCAGTACCAAAAAAAAAAAAAAAAAAAAAAAAAAAGAAATAATCAGCCTGGAAAAAAAGGCATAGATAATTAGTAATAAGGCATAGATAATTCAAAATCAGTAATTAATTCTTTCACTGGGAAAGTTAACTAATATATTTAAAATACTTTACCTTCCTGATTTTTCCAGTAGTAAAGTTCCATACTTCAATGAATCCATCAACAGATCCAGTAACCAGATACTGACCATCTGGAGAAAATCGAGCACACTCCACATGTGATTTCTGACCAAACTGTTTCAAATGAAATAATGAAACACACATTTTTATCCAGTGACCTTAAAACAATTCCCATTTTAACCTTGCATATAATCATAGCTGATCCATATCATGGAATACTGGAGGGAAGTTTCTATACCTGAACAGAGGGAGCTGGTAAATAGGTTTCTAATTATGAGATTGTTATCAGCTACTTTAGCATGACTCACATCAACTTACCATGACCTAATATGTTCCTGTTGTGCATCTGGGGAGAAAACTAAAAAAATGTATTTTTCAAAATAAAAAAATATGTTTGCCTACACTATTTTGCAAAAAAATTCCCATCACTGTTTCATAACCTTCATTTAATCTTGTGATAATGTGTGTCTCATCAAATTGAGGACTAATTACACAACATTACACAGATGGGAAGAACAGAGAAATGCTCTAATGTAGATTTCATTTTCAATGCCAAAAATAGGAAGTGTTTATACCAGAAAATCTTGGCCTAGAGGCATAACTATAATGGATTTCTATTTGTCTGAAGGTTTCAGCCAGGTTAGATAAAGGTGTTCCTCAAAAATATCATTACATGTAAATGAGAATATATAACCAGAAAAGACAAATCCAAAATGCTATAAACCAAAGTCTAAGACTTGAGGAATATGAAATATTTTAAAATCAATTTCAATCTGAGCAAAATCCCAGAGAGAAAATATAATATAAAGAAGACACTAAAGTAACATATACTTGTAATTCTGGGAATTGGAACAATACTTGATTATGCTTTTTCCTAGAAAAGTTAACAGATTAAAATTTTAAAATAAGGGCTGGGATGAAGGACAGTGGTAGAGCACTTAAAGAATCAGAACCAAACATAAGCCCACTTTTTTTCGTGGGGGAGGTAGTGTTTACTAGGGATTGAACTCAGGGGCACTAAGCCACATCACCAACACTATTTAGAAACAGGGTCTCACTGAACTGCTTAGTGCCTCATTTTTGCTGAGGCTGGCTTTGAACTCACAATCCTGCTACCTCAGCCTCCCAAGCAGCTGGGATTACAGGCATGCGTCACTGCACCTGGCTCATAAGCCCACTTTATAACACCATAACTGGCACTTTGCCTGACATGCAGCAGACAAAAACACAAACGTTTAATAGGACAAGTATATAGAAAGTTCACTTTCTTCCAGGCTTAAACATGGAATTAACCATTCTTCCAAAGGTAGGTTTCATGAGAGGAAGCACAAAGGCAGATGACTGGGCCAGATGTCAAACACACATCTACTTGGTTATACATCTGAAGTGTGCCACTACCAGGTCACAACAGTACCTCAGTGAACAAGAGTAAATTTGAGAGCTGTCAGAGCCTCAGTACCCAAGCTCATGATACAAGGCCTGGCTGAGCCCATAAGTACTCAACAAATGATAACCATTGGCTGATCTAAAGATCCTACCTTAATATGCCTGCTCAGCTGTGTAGGAAACTTTTCTTCTTCCACATCTTTGACAGCTGCTTTGCCACGAAACAAATCTATAGTCATACCAGGAGGAAGTAACCCCTGGTGCTGCTGCCACTTTAGCGCCTATGAAAAAAGACAGTACAGCAATCCACTTAGGTGCTTTTAAAGTATGGGCATGATTGCTCAGATAAAAACCAAGCCCGTAGTGATGAGGTCCAGAAGAAACTAAGCCTTCCAAGACCCCAGCAGTCTTTGGCTATCCAAACACAACATAAATTGTCCTTTTCAGTGTGTCTAAGAACACAAGACTGATCTCAGGGTGGGAGAGGACTCTAAGCACCAACAAGTCTATCAACCCCATACCGACTTTTCTTACATGTGCAACTCTTTTATTATAAACAAAACTGGGAAAACAGAAACTTCCCAAAGTTCCAAATATTCAAACACAGCAACTGTTAACATTTGACATAGTACCTTCCAGACTTATCTCTTTATATAACATGTTTCATTATCCTATTAGCAATTACATATAAAATTTATATTCTCATTTTCACCTATCATCAGATCACACTATAACATAACTATCACTTGAATAGTGATCGTTATTCCTTTTATGACACCCTGTCTAGTGAATGCTTCACAGTTTACTTAATATGTTAGGGGACATTACACTGCTTCCAACTTTTTACTCATCTGAATAATGCTGCACTGAACATCTCTGGATATAAAACATTTTCTATTTGGGGAACATTCAATTCCCCATTGAGTATATTTCTAGAAGAAAAATTACTGAATCCACAAAAAAAGAACACAAATGGTTAAGACTCTTGATATAGGGCTAGGAATGTACTCAGTGGCAGAGTGCTTGCCCAATATGCTCAAAGACAGGTTCAATCCTCAGCACCAAGAAAAACTAGACATAAGACATTTCCATGTCCCGTTAAACAATGGGTGACTACAGATAATCATAATTTGCTCTATATTTCAAAAATGCTACAAGAAGTCGAGTGTAGTGGCACACACTCATAATCCCAGTGACCTGAGGGCTGAAGCAGAGGGATCCAAAGTTTGAAGCCAGACTAGCCTTGGCCACTTAGCAAGACTCTATAAAAAAAAAAAAAAAAAAAAAAAAAAAAACAGGGCTAGGGGGCTAGCGATATAGCTCAGGGGCGATATAGCCCCTGGGTTCTATCCCCAGCATCACAAAAAAAGAAATTTTAAAAAGACAAAAAAAAAAAAGCTAGAAGGATTTTAAATGTTTTCACCATAAAGAAACACTAAGCATTTGAAGAGATAGATATGTTTACCCTGATTTGAACATTACACAATGTATACATGTATCTAAATATCACATGGAAACCCATAAATATGAATAATGTTTGCATCAATTAAAAGGAAAGGGGCTGGGGATATGGCTCAGTTGGTAGAATGCCTGCCTTGCAAGCACAAGGTCCTGGGTTCAATCCCCAGCACCGCAAAAAAAAAAAAAAAAAAAAAAAAAAGGAAAAAAAACAAACCTAATTCTGAACCTCAGAATCACTACAAGCTCTGTAGCTCAGTGGCAGAGTACTTGCCTAGTATGTGCAAGGTTCAGGATTTAATTCCCATCATCACATATTTAAACACAAAAAAGAAAAATAATCACTACAAGTCTGCAACAAATAGCTTTTTGGTCCTTTTCTAAATGCAGATTTAGCACAAAGAAGCTATTTTTATCTCTATTAATCACTGGTGATCTTTGCTATTTACAAAACATCTATTATTCTAGGTAGTTTTATAATAACAACTATGCTAAGACCATAAGTCTTCAACAAATGATTACCATCAGGCTGATCTAAAGATCCTACCTTAATATGCATTAACATTTAATGCTAAAAATACCACTACCCCTACTACTAAAAAAAAAAAAAAAAAATCATCACCAGCAGCTACCATTTACTATTTATTTACTACTTACTAAGTGTGCCAGGCAATATATGAAGTGCTTTATGAGCATTATCTCTCATCTAATCTTTACTACATCACCACAAAGAATGGGATCAGAATAGCTGTTATTTGCCAAGACCATATAGCTGATAAGTGAGCTTGGATTCTACCCAGTGTGACCATTTATTCCAATCTCCCCAGGAGAGTTCTCATTTGCACCCGACATCCTGACATGTTGATCAACAGAATCATCTAAGATATCCCAGACAGGATGATATGATCAAACTATGGTCATGCTAATTCTGACACTAGAGCTTATGTTCTTAACCACTAAGTGACATTGCCTATCCCAGAAAAGGGAAGAGTGGCTTGACACAGCTGCTTACACAAGCAGCTCTACAAATAGTGCCCAATTCTTACGGTGTTTGATTTCTTTAGCTCAGACATAAACCTTACATACAGGAAACAGTACCAGGAGTTCACACAAATTTCATTTCTACAGGCACTTAATTACCTGTCCCAGCAATGCCATGAGACGAGATGGAGGCACCACACTAACTTCCCCAGCTAAGGCCTGGGCAATTGCTGCTCTTCTCTTCTCTTTGCTACTTCCATCTGGATATGCCTAAAGAAAGGAGAGGAGGTAGCATTATTGCCAAGAAACAACAAGACACAAATGTGCTTACTTAAAATAAGCAAGCAAAATATTCAAAGAAGAAAACAAGAAAAGAAACTATACAGGTAAGTAGGGAATTAATTAAAACAATGTAGTTTTTTTTTAATGGCTTCCCAATTCTGTCCACCTGCATTTCAAAAGTTTGAGCTAGGAAGAGAACTGAAGATGTCAGCTAATCCACACTGTTACTTCTGAAAAAGAGTCCAGGTAAACCATACCAAAGCAAGAGAAGTTGTAACAATTTTTGAAAATTTTATGGGGTCAAGGATTTTTTTTTTTTTTTTTTTTGGCAATACTGAGGATTGAACCCAGGGCCTTGCATATGCCAAGCAAGCATTCTACCACTGAGCTACACCCCAAGTCCTCTTTTATATTCTTTTTTTTTGCAATGCTGGGGATTGAACCCAGGGCCTTGGGCTTGCAAGGCAAGCACTCTACCAACTGAGCTATATCCCCAGCCCAATATTCTTTAGAAATTTATTTTAATCTAACAACACCCAGCTCAGAAGCATTTCACCACTTCTAACATAAATCTGGTCTTGGTAATCTAAACTCCTGTCCTTCATCTTCATAATTTCTGTAAGTTCACTTTAATTTTCTATTATTCAGTACCTATTAAATTCTTCCTTTTGACAATCCTCTAGTGAAAGGTTAGGGGTATGACCATTATATATCTCTGTCACACACATCCCTACATATATAAAATATGTTTTGGAAGAATTATCAACCACCATGTTCTACCAGTACGCATAATTATACTGGATGTGATAGTGCATGCCTGTAATCCCAGTGACTCAAGAGGCTGAGGCAGAGCCGGGTATGGTGGCGCACGCCTGTAATCCAAGCGACTCAGGAGGCTGAGTCAGGAGGATCGCGAGTTCAAAGTCAGCCTCAGCAACTTAGCGAGGCGCTAAGCAACTCAGTGAGACCCTGTCTCTAAATAAAATACAAAATAGGGCTGGGGATGTGGCTCAGTGGCCAAGTGTCCCTGAGTTCAATCCCTGGTTCCAAAAAAGAGGCTGAAGCAGGAGGATCACAAGTTCAAGTTCAAGGCTGGCCCCAGCAATTTAGTAATGACCTAAGTAACTTAGCAAGACCCTTTCTCAAATTAAAAAATAAAAGGGACTGAGGATGTCACTGTTTGTAAAGCAACTCTGGATTCAATCACCAGTATAAAAATAAAAGAAAGGCACAATCAGCTCAGAGGCAAAAGCACAAGCTTTCTGGGAATGGAAAAAGCTGGAAGTAAACTGTAACTGTCAAGGGCAAGGGACACAAATGCTAAGTGAACATCCATCCGTCTGGCAGCATTTCAGGGACAGATAAGTACTTGGGCTATTGTAGAAATGACATCAGAACAAAAAGATTTGCTTAATGCATTTTTTTTTGGCTTATTTCTTTTTGGGTTTTTTTTTCATTTTTTATTTAAAAATGAGGATATATGCATAGAGAAGACCCTCAAATACTCAGAAAACTGAATGGGACTATTTTCTTTAACATATGCACATTTCAGTCAACATATAAATAGAAAAGCATCATTCTCAGAAATTAAACCAAAATCACAAAGTGTCCAATGAAATGGTTAAAAGAAAAAGACTACATTATTGCATATTTTATATTTTCACAGGTAATAAGCTTATTTTCACTACCACAGTCATACCTCACGAGGATCAAAATAAGACCTTGCCAAGAGGTTCTCCAGATGAATATACCGTTCTGGCTGTGTTTGTTTTAACATTATCATAGGGTCAGTCTGTCTCAGAAGTGACCTGGCAGCACCCAATTCACGAAGTTCTATCAATTCCAGAACAACCTGGACAATGGAAAGAAAACAGATGTTTCAATACATTCTCTTATAAATATTTCTTTTTCAGTTAAATTTCTCACACATATATGGCTTGCCCAAAATTTCCAATACTGAAAAATGCCCCTTTTCCTTTGCACTAGTAGTTTTTAGTAGACAAATAAAATAACTATAAATAATAACTCCACTTCTTCAAACTCCACCTTTCATTTTTATCTACTAATCTCTCCTCTTCCCAGCCTTCTTGTTCATAATATATACACCAACAAAAACTTAAGGTGGACCAGGTTATGGTGGTACACATCTGTAATTTCAGTGACTCAGGAGGCTGAGGCCCAACCATTTCAAATTCAAGGCCAGTTGGGACACTCAGCAAGGCCTTATCTCAAAATAAAAAGTAAAAAGGTATGGGGACATAATTCAGAGGCAGAATACTTCTGGGTTCAATTCCCAGTACCATAAAAAAGAAAAGAAAGAAAACTAAAAGTAGGAATACCTCCATGGGCTCCAGAGAAACCTTTCTCCAGTTACTAAAACTTTCTTTGGGGAATTACTGAACTTAAATAAAGAAATAAACCAACTGTTCTATTTTTACTTCAAACAACACTACAATCTTATTTCCAGAAAATCCATTCTGTTTTTGTTTTCCTACAAAACAAAAAACTAGTGGTTAGTCCCTTCTTGTCAATTCTTATTTTGCAAGGGTTTTTTTTTTTGGTTTGGTTGGTTTGTGTGTGCATTTTTGTTTTTTGGTTTGTTTGTTTGTTGGTACTAGGGACTAAACCCAGGGGTGCTTCATCACTGAGTTACATCCCCAACCCTATTTTCATTTTTTTGTTTCAGATAGGGTCTCACTAAGTTGCTGGGGCTGGCATCAAACTTGTAATCCTCTAGCCTCAGCCTCCACCAAGTCTTTGGGATTACAGGCATGCACCACCACACCCAGCTCATTATGTATTTTCTTTTTTTTTTTTTTCAGTTACAGATGGACAAAATACCTTTATGTTACTTATCGAACCCAGTGCACACTTGCTAAGCAAATGCTCTACCACTGAGCTACAACTCCAGCCCTTGTTTTTTTTATTTTTAGTTGTCAATGGACCTATATTTTACTTTTTTTTAATATTTTTATTAATTGTTGATGAATCTGTATTTATTTATATGTGGTGCTGAGAATCGAACCCAGTGCCTCACACATGCTAGGCAAGGGCTCTTCCACTGAGCCACAACACCAACCCCCTTGTATGTTCTTAACATATTGTTCTATAATAAACAATTTGATCTTTGTCCTAGGATTCTAGCTTAGAGCTTCTACAATCCTTGGAATTTTGCTAGTGACTGGAGTATCTTTGAACTCATTGGCTCCTTGAATCACATCTGAGTTTGTGCTAATGCAGTGGCTCAGGATAGAAACTGATTACCAGTAAGACCAACTATGTAATTAGAAGGCTAAGGCTTTGAGCCTATCTGACCTCTGGGAGTAAGGAGCACTGAAGAATGGGGCTGAAGACTGAATTATCAATCATTTCCACATAATGAAGCCCCAGTAAATAACTTAATGGAATCTCCTGCTTAGTGAACACATTGACATGACAGGTTGGTGGATGCCACAATTCCACAGGGACAGCACAAGAGCTATACAATCTGGACCCCCCTCAGACTTTGCACTGTATGTCTCTTCATTCAGCTGCTCCTGATCTGTATCCTTGATGATAAAACTATAATCATTAAGTACAGAGTTGTTCTTAGTTCTAGTGATTTATCAAGCCTGAGAAGATCAAAAGAACCCTCAAATTTGTAGACATTTCATCAAAAGTGTGGAGACCCCCAAAGTGCAGCTAATATCTGAAGTGAGGACAACCCTGTGAAGGATGGAGCATTAAACTTGTGGGGTCTATGCTAATTATAGGTATTACTGACAGAATTAAACCATGGTACATCAGTTGGTGTCAGAATAGTTCATTTAATAGTTATTTAATGATCACTTAAGAAATAATTTTAGACTGCATGGTGGCACAAATCTATAATCTCAGCTACTTGGGCTGTTGAGGCAGAAAGACGGCAAATTCAAGTGAGTCTAAGTCTCAAAATAAAAAAAAAAATTTAAGGGATAGGTAGATAGCTCATTGACAGAGTGTTTGTCTAGCATGTGAGACCCTGGGTTCAATTACAAGTATTAAAGAAAAAAAAAAGGAAGAATTTCAAGTTGAGAAAATCTCAGATTTCCAAAAAGAAAGAAAGACACTGTCAAGACTTGAAGTATAAGTTTTACAGGCAGTTAAAGACCTAAGTGTTTAAAGGAATGAATACTTATACCTGCAAGTCAGGGGACCAGCCCACAACAAACCAACCCATGGGGATCAGCATCATCACCACTCTTACCTGTTCATAGAGGTCAATAAGGGTTTTGTCTGGCAACTTCAAGGACTGTATAGCCTGTAGAACAGTATCCCAATGACCACTATTAATGTCAGCCACAAAACTCTCAATGCTGTCCACAGTATTCAAAGACACAGTAGTCTCCTCCTGTAAGGTGGCTAATGCCCGATGTAAACTATTCTCCTTCAGGTACTGCATGATCAGACGGATCACACTGAAAGAAAGCAAGTCATTCAGTTCAGGAATCCTCTCACAAGAACACAAAATAAAGCCTACCCCAGCTTATTTCTCCTACTTAATCTTCCTCCTTTATCTACTTTCCAGCTCCATCACATGAGCAAAACTTCCAAAAAATTACAGAATCAGCCAAGTGTGGTGGCACATGCCTATAGTCACAGCAACTCAGGAGGCTGAAGCAGGAGGATCCCAAGTTCAAGGCCAGCCTCAGCAACTTAGCGTGACCCTATCTCAAAATATTTTAAAAAATTTAAAAGGGACAGGAATGTAGGTCAGTCACAGAGCACAACTAAGTTCCATCCTCAATACCAAAATAAATAAATCACAGAATCTAAGTTCCAGAGGACCCTCATCCTAGAGATAAGAGAACTGGGATTCGAAGAGGAGAAATCATTTGTCAAATGTCTCACAGTTAGAAAGGGAGTTAATACCAATGTGACTCTTATTTCCTAGGTCAGAGCCCAGTGTCTTTTTAATTCTTATCATTGTAATTACTGCACACTTTTCATGAAAAAAAAAAATTTCTCTTTCCAGTAATAGGGATTGAATCCAGAGGCACTATATCACTGAGTTACATTTCCAGACACTTTTCATTTTATATTTTGAGGCAAGATACTGCAAAGCTGCCCAGGCTGGACTCAAACCTAGAATCCTCCTGCCTCGGTCTTCCAAGTCACTGGGATTACAGGTTTGTGCCACCATGCCAGGCCTCATGATATATTTTAAACCTGTGTTAGTCATTAATAGAAAAATCATCTAAATGATTGTAGGATTATTTGGTCCTCTTATATAAAGACAATCAAAACAAAAAACATGAACTAAAATTATCTTACTGGGGATTTGTGGAACACAAATAAGTAGAGTCACACTATATGTAAAAGCAAAATAAAGCTATGCCTCATTTGCAAAAATAACACCCACTGCTTTCATTACCAAATTTTCAAGACAAAATCAAAACATCGTGGAATCAATTTCCCTAAGAAAAGAGAACCCAGACAATTTTAGGCATAAAAGAATAAGGAGCTGGGTGCCATGGTACATGCCTGTAATTCCAGCACCTTTGGTGGCTGAGGTAAGATCACAAGTTCAAAACCAACCTCAGCAAGTCAATGAGGCCCTAAGCAACTTGGCAACTCTGTATCAAAATAAAAAATATAGGGAATGTGGCTTATGGTTAAGAGCCCCTGGGTTCAATCATGGTACAAAAAAAAAAGAATAAGCAACCATTGTGAGTATGTGACAGAAAACTTATAAGCATTTTATATTTATTTTTAATTAAATAGTTACTTAGAGTATAAAATCTTTCAAAGGGCTAGGAATGTAGCTTGGTACCCAGTACAGCTTTAAAAAAAAAAAAAAGAAAAATCACTGAACAGTGTTGATACATTGTTTTCCTTCTCTTTCTTAAAAGTAAGTATGTGGTGCTGGGCATGGTGGCGCATGCCTGTAATCCCAGCACCTGGGAGGCTGAGGCAGGAGGATCGCGAGTTCAAAGCCAGCCTCAGCAATTTAGCGAGGCCCTAAGCAACTCAGTGAGACCCTGTCTCTAAATAAAAAAAAAAATACAAAAAATAGGACTGGGGATGTGGCTCAGTGGTCGAGTGCCCCTGGGTTCAATCCCCAGTACCAAAAAAAGAAAAAAAAAAAAAAAAAAAAAGTAAGTATGTGGCTCCCACTATATTTGCATTGGACAGCACTAGGATAGAGGGCCAGAGTGCCTTGGCTATAAAGACTACAGATTGGAATTTAGTCAATTTCCCTCCCCAGAGGAGAAATAATAATAATAATACAATAACCAACGATATGTATTTACTATCTAACAGGTACTGCTCTAAGCATTTTAGACATATTCATTTACTCCTTAAAAAAAAACCTATGATAGGGGTGGGGCTGTAGAGCTCAGTGGCAGAGCACTTGCCTAACATGTGTGACGCACTGGGTTCTATCCTTAGCACCGCATAAAAACACAAATAAAAAAAGGTATTCTGCTCATTTAAAAAAAAAAAAAAGTAGTATTAAAAAAAACTATGGTCGCCAGACGCGGTGGTGCATGCCTGTAATCCCAGCACTTGGAAGGCTGAGGCAGGAGGATTACAAGTTCAAAGCCAGCCTCAGCAACTTAGTGAGGCCCTAAGCAACTTAGTGAGGCCCTAAGCAACTTAGTGAGACCCTGTCTCTAAATAAAATACAAATAGGGCTGGGAATGTGGCTCAGTGGTGGAATGTCCCTGGGTTCAATCCCCAGTACCAAAAAAAAAAAAAAAAACCAACTATGATAAGGAGATGGACTAGGGAGTGAAATTGGCCAAATTATGTTATAAGCATGTAATCTGATATGCATGCCACAATGAAACCCACTATTCTGAACATTTAATACATATCAATAAAAAAGAAAAAATATCCCAACCCTATGATGCAGATATCACTATTATTCCCAATTTACATAGAAGGATTTGACAGAATAACAGAGATAATAAGTGGAAAAATGGAGATTCAGATTGGCAGTATGGCTCTTGAGTATGTATCCCTATTGGGAAAGCAAACACTCTCTTCTTAAAAACTCATGCAGACAGGAGCCAAGTACTGTTACCTGCAAAAGTCTTTTTATCCCCTCATGGCCCTTTCACAAAGTAGGGCTACACCTCCCATATTCTAATATGAAAAAAAAAATTCTAATATGTGACTATGTTTTCTAGAACAATACCACTGACTTCTACTTTGCATTCCCCTCCCCACAAAGACCTCAGACTTCCCACTGCAGAAATCAAATTCACTACCTTCAAATGCAATACAATAAAGAGCTAAAGGTTGTGGAGATAGCCTGGGATTTGAATCAGAATTCTGTCATTTACTGTGATGTGTTTCCTCATCTGTTAAGAAAAAGGTCTGATGCCGGGCGCGGTGGCGCACGCCTGTAATCCCAGCGCTTGGGAGGCTGAGGCAGGAGGATCACGAGTTCAAAGCCAGCCTCAGCAACTTAGCGAGGCCCTGAGCAACTCAGTGAGACCCTATCACTAAATAAATACAAAATAGGGCTGGGGATGTGGCTCAGTGGCCGAGTGCCCCGGAGTTCAATCCCCAGTACCCAAAAAAAGAAAAGAAAAAGGTCTGTCTTGGAGAGTCGTAAAAGAATTGACTATCCCAGTTATAGTGTGCTCAGGATCAAAAGCATTTACTAAATAGTATTTATTATTGATAACAAGAACATGCAGCAGCCACTGTTGCTATGGCAGGGTCTTCAAGGCTGGGAGAGTGGCTGTTACAAGCCCCAAAGCATGCAATCCTTTTCAGCTCTTACACTGACTTAGTTATCTTAATCTCCAGCATTCCTCATCATTCTTCTTTGCATTATTTTTTCTTCACAATATTTACTATGTTACACTTCATATTTTACTTACTGTATGTACTGTTTGTTTTACCCAATCAAAATGTGCATTCTAAGCCAGCCGCGGTGGCCCACACCCAGCACTTTGGAGGCTGAGGCAGGAGGATCACGAGTTCAAAGCCAGCCTCAGCAACTTGGCGAGGCCCTAAGCAACTCAAAAGTGCATTCTATAAGAGCAGGGATTTCTGACTAATTTGTTCACTACTGTATTTCCAGCATCTTGAACTTCAAGGTTTGTTGAATGAAAAAAAAAAACCTCCCTTCCTCCTATGCAGGTATTCAGGATATGTCCTCTCCCTTACACTCAGAACACAAACGTTATGTCTGCTAATTTAATTTTTAAGTTTTGCCAAGGACAGGTGGAGGGTGGAGTCCTGGAGATGTCCAATAAAGACTTTTTTCAGTCGCTCACCATTTCCCTACCTCCCTCTCCCACCAACTATCATTCTTCAGGTCCAATATCCAGATTCTGTCTCTCCTTTTTGGCTACGCAGAGCTCGAAAGCAAACCGAAATTCAGGGCCAGACTTGAGTCTGATAAAAACAGCTAGTCGTTCGTTCATTCCTAAAGCAGTAATTGAGTGTGCTAAATACTGGGACTACAAGGAAAAGAAGCCTATAGACACCTTACAGTCCAAAGGTAGCAGGGAGGCAGCAAACACCAATACAGGGTGGTAAGTGCTAAGCACAGAAAAGCAAACGTTAAAACCAGGTCTGCAAAGTGTGCCTTTCCTCAGCCCCGCGCCGCCTCCCGTGGGGCTCTGTGCTTCATGTTTGAGAACTGCTTCCTTCCCGGGGCCCACCTCTGAGGTAGTTGTATCCAAGAAGATTCTTTGTGGGTAAGGAAATGGCCCTTCATTCCTTAGTCCCTCGCACGCCTCCCCGTGAGTATCCTTCTCCCCCTCCCCACCATTAACTTCCCAGCCCCTGCCACGCCACGAACATCAGCCATAGCAAGACTCACTCCGAAGACTCGATTTCGATCGACATAGCGGTAAATTGCCAGGCGCAGGCCCCACTCCAGTCTCAGGCCCAGTCGCGCAACACACCTACACCTCCGGCGGCCGCCTTGCGTCACTTCCGCTCGGTGTCTGTCGCCCGCCCTGGAGGCGGAACGGACGGAAGACGGGGCGTGGAGTGCGTAAGGGCGGGGCCTCGAGGGGCTGTTAAAGGTCTACGTCTGAGCGCCTGCTCTAGAGAAAAGTGCTCTGCTCGACAAAGACTTCCGCTTAGAAGCACTGGTTTGGAAATTTTGCTTTCATTTGATGCAATTAATTGATTAGAATTAAGGATGGGACTGAATTCTCAATACCTGATTGGGAGATTAGTACATTTTAAACCAATAAAACATTAGCCAGCATACCTAAAATGATTTGAGTTAAAAAAAAAAAAAAAAAAGAAAGACCAAAACAGTTTAATCAACCTAAGATGTTTGAGGCCCAATTAGGATTTGCGTACCCACTTCTTAGAAAAAGCTAAATTACTTATCATATTTCCAACTAGGTACTTGGTTCAAAAGGGTCGCACCGCAGTGGTACGGTTATTGGAAAAGCAAATGCAAATATATAAAGAGATTTGAGTCTCCTTTTAATAGACTTTAAATCATGCATTATTGGCCGGGCGTGGTGGCGCACGCCTGTAATCCAAGTGACTCAGGAGGCTGAGTCAGGAGGATCTCGAGGTCAAAGCCAGCCTCAGCAACTTAGCGAGGCCCTAAGCAACTCAGTGAGGCCCTAAGCAACTCAGTGAGACCCTGTCTCTAAATAAAAAATACAAAATAGGGCTGGGGATTTGGCTCAGTGACCGAGTGTCTCTGAGTTCAACCCCTGGTTCCAAAAAATAAAAAAATAAAATAAATAAATCATGCATTATTAAATTCATAGTGAAAAAATATGGAGATATCAATGAATTTCATGAAGACTATTTTTAAAATATTTATTGATGTAAATTTTAAATACTACTTGCAGCACAATGCTGAATCTGTTGTGAAATTATATATTGAAATGAATAACTTATTTGGGGAATTCCTATTCAATTTCACTCTTATCTGATATGTCTGCCACACAACTTCTTTCTTTGTATTCTCTCTCTCTCTCTCTCTCTCTCTCTCTCTCTGGTTCTGTTTATCAAACCCAGAGGCCTTGCACTATATGTACACTTTTCACATTGTCCTTTATATACCATCAAACCCCCTGCCTTTTTTGGTCAGTATTAAGAATTAAAACTAGGGATGCTTTACCACTGAGTTATATCTCCAACTCTTTTTATTTATATTTATATATTTATTTTTTATTTTTTAAGTCAGGGTCTTGCTAACTTGCTGAGGTTGATCTCAAACTTGTGATCCTCTTGCCTCAGCTTCCCCAGTCACTGGGATTACAAGCATCCATCACCACTTCTGACACCTGTAAACGAAAGAAAGATGGTAGAAAAGGGAAGAGAGTAAGAGAGGGAAAGAGATGAAAGGGTATAAACTGTAGGAATTGTGGGCTGGAACTGTATTCTGTCTACCTTACTTGCTGCTTGAGAAAATCCCTAATGCCTAGTACCCTATTTCAAGTCGGAACTTGTTATTTGCTGCTATGCCTTTGGTTTATGCTTTCATGTCAGTCAGATCATGGACACCAACCTCAAGAGAGGAAATGTTACCAATTATTGTTGACAGCTACAAATGTATCCTCATCCTTTGCTTCTTAAATGTTTTCAATTTTTTTAAATTTAAATTTAAATTTTTTTATGGTACTAGGGATTGAACCCAGGGGTACTCTACCATTGAGCTACATCCCAATCCTTTTATTTTTTTATTTTGAGACAGGGTCTAACTAAATTGCCCAGGCTGGCTTCAAACTTGCAATCCTCCTGCTTCATCCTCTGGAGTAGCTGGTATAATAGACATGCAACACTGTACATGGTTGATGTACTGAATTTTTAATCTCTGATTGACAGTCAGTGCCCCTACACCTCTGCTTTCTTCATGCATGTTTCCTCTGTGAAGATGGACTGGATTATGATGTTTTTGTTATCACATATAATGAAACTTCACTCTACTTTTTTTTGGTGGTGGGATTGAATCAAGGGCCTACCATATACTAAAGGGGCACTCTGCAATTCAGCCACATCCCCATCCCTGAAACTGCAATCTACCTAGAGGGGTTTTCCCCGCTAAACTAGTTGTTTATATAAGTATCCCAACTATGTAGTCAATTTCCATGCTTTCCAGACCCAAAAGCATAAGTTTTTGTTCCTTTGTTGATCTCTTGTTAGCAAGTAGATAAACTCTGCCAATTTCTAAAGCTCCTTTCGTCTAGGGAACTTTATTTTTAACACTAGACAAGTGAGGTCTCTTTTACATCCCTCATCCATATATGGACAAAGAATCTCAAACAGGCACACAGACAGAGACAACTTCTAATCTCTAAACCAGGCAGTTGTATTCCCCAGGAATCTTCCCATCCCATGCTCAGAGGCTGGGTCAGAGCCTCCTGGATGTGATTTCTAGAGAACAAACCACCCATAGTAACCCTGAGGGAAATCCTGCTCATGTACCCACTTTTCCAGAAAATTGTCCCTTACTAGAAGTCCATGTATCTGCAGTTCACCTCTTAAGCCATCAGAGGGCAGGACAGCCACAGAAAAGCTACCAATATAAACCCAGCCTCCAGTTGTCTTAATTATTGAGAAAGGAAAGAAATCCCTTGTCTCCTAGATAAAAGAAGTAGGAGGCACCCGGGGTGCCAGTTCACCAAAGCTCCGGCTGAGGTTTTGCTGTGCACCCGCAGGCGCCTGTGTACCAATAAACACCTGCTTTTGCAGCCAAAAAAAAAAAAAAAAAAAAAGTAGGAGGCAGACTTGGGATATAGCTCAGTTGGTAGAGTGTTTGCCTCACAAGCACAAGGCCCTGGGTTCAATCCCCAGCACCACAAAAAAAAAAAAAAAAAAAAAGTAGAAGGCAAGGTCAATATTTGAGAGACAAAGTGGGGTTAAAGATTGACTTTACTTCCCTCTAAACAAGACCAATTTCACCTAACATGATAAGGCAAAGTACCTGCTTGTGGCAGGACATGGCTTAGAGGATCTTCTAACACAACCTCCCATTTTTTCCAGTGCTAGGGATTGAATCCAAGTCCTCACACATAATAGGCAAGTGCTCTACCACTGAACTTCATCCCCAGCCCTTTTTATTCTTTTATTTGAGACAGTGTCTGGCTAAATTGCCCAGTCTGGCCTCAAACTTGGCATCCTCCTGCCTCAGCCTCCTGAGTAGCTGGGATTACAGGCATGCACCACCATGCCCAATCAGCCTTCTCCTTTTTTTAATCCCCACTTCCAACCCCAAGGTAGGAATCCCTCCATCATCCTTGACAAAGGACCCTCACCTTTTTTTTAATACCTTCATGAGTGAAAGCCATATGGTCCAACTTGGAACAAAATATGCTCTTCTTTAACAGTCAAGAATAAGCCTGTTCCATTCAGAAACCGCAATGTGTACCTGACCTCTGCGTCAGAAAATGAGATTCTCCTCATGGGTCAATTTTTATCAGGTACAAAAACAGTTCCCAGAAACCCATTCCATTTTTTTTTTTTTTTTTTTTTTTTTTTTTAGATATTGATAGACCTTTATTTTATTCACTTATTTATTTTATTCATTTATTTATATGTGGTCCTGAAAATTGAACCCAGTGCCTCACACATGCTAGCCATGCGCTCTATCACTAAGCCACAACCCCAGCCCAACCCATACCATTTCTGCTGGTACATTGGCCAAGGCAACAACACATGTACTTTATCAAGAGAAAGCCAACACTGGCAAGGGGAAGGGAATTACCAAACCACATACTTGCACCCTGGGCTGTGGAAGGACCACTTTCCTAAGGATCCACACCAATCTCAGGTCATCGGCATTCTGCTCTATAGGACTGTTTAAAGGTACTAAAAAGAGTTCTGTCACACAGATAAGAAAGTAGAGAGGAGGAAATGAAAGGCCCCACCTAAATCCCACAGTGAGGGAATCTCAAGCTTGTAAAAACCCATTTATGCTGACTTTCCTGCCCCTTCCCTGCCTTCTTTAACCAACACCTGAATCAATGGCTGTTGTCCTTGATGGACTAACCAAGTAAATAGAAGGTGCCCAGGTCCATGCGATTGGAAGAAAGCAGAAGGGTAAGAACCCTTCCTAGGAAGTGAAGGAAATAGGACTGACTTGGGGAACAGAATAGTTTAAGCCTAAGGACATGATACTTTTTTTTTTTTTTTTATTGAACACAAATGGAATACAGCTATTGTTTCACTGGTTGTACACAAAGTAGAGTCACACCATCTGTGCGTTCATGCATTTACACAGGGCAATGGTATCTGTCACACACTCTGTTATTAATTTTACCCCCCACCCACCCCCACCCCTCCCTTCCCTCTATGCTAGCTATCTTTCCTCCATTCTTGCCATCTTTCCCCCCCACATTATGCATCATCATTCATTTATCAGAGAGACCATTCGGCTTTTGGATTTTTGGGATTGGCTGATCTCACTTAGCATAACAGTTTCCAACATCATCCATTTACCTACAAATGTCATAATTTTATTCTTCTTTATGGCTGAGTAATATTCCATTGTGTATATATACCACAGTTTCTTTATCCATTCATCTACTGAAGGGCATCTAGGTTGATTCCATAATCTAGCTATTGTGAATTGAGCAGCTATGAACATTGATGTGGCTGCATCACTGAGGCAATCTGATTTTAAGTCCTTTGGGTATAAGCCAAGGAGTGGGATAGTAGGGTCAAATGGTGGATCCATTCCAAGTTTTCTAAGGAATCTCCACACTGCTTTCCAGAGTGGCTGCACCAACTTGCACTCCCACCAGCAATGTATGAGTGTACCCTTTTCCCCACATCCTCGCCAACACCTGTTGTTGCCTGTGTTCTTGATAAAAGACATTCTAATGGGGGTAAGATGAAATCTTAAGGTGGTTTTGATTTGCATTTCTCTTATAACGGTGATGTTGAACATTTTTTCATAAATCTGCTGATTGCTTGTAGATCTTCCTCTGTAAAGTGTCTGTTCATTTCCTTGGCCCATTTATTGATTGGGTTATTGGTGTTCGTGGTGTAAAGATTTTTGAGTACTTGGTAGATTCTGGAGATTAGTGCTCTGTCCGAAATGTGTGTGGCAAAGATTTTCTCCCACTCTGAAGGCTCTCTCTTCACATTGCTGATTGTTTCCTTTGCTGAAAAGAAGCTTTTTAGTTTGACTCTATCCCAATCATTTATTCGTGCTTTTATTTCTTGCGCTTTGGGAGTCATGTTAAGGAAATCTGATCCTAGGCCAACATGATGAAGATTTGGACCCATTTTCTCTTCTATTAGGTGCAGAGTCTCTGGTCTGATTTCTAGGTCCTTGATCCACTTTGAGTTGAGTTTTGTACAGGGTGAGAGATATGGGTTTAGTTTCATTTTGCTGCATATGGATTTCCAGTTTTCCCAGCACCATTTGTTGAAGAGACTGTCTTTTCTCCATTGCATGTTTTTGCCTCCTTTGTCAAGTATGAGATACCTGTACTTATTTGGGTTTGTCTCTGTGTCCTCTATTCTGTACCATTGATCTACCTGTGGACATGATACTTGGTCAGGACCTGCACTGTACTTGCCTGTCATAGAGGCTCCTTCTAAGAAAAATATCTCATCCTTACCACTGTCTGAAAGGGCAACTGTAGGTGACTGGGTTTATGTCATGTGATGTCAATTCCCACCACTAGTCCCAACTCACTGGGCTACAAGTGATAGCAGACTCAAGAGCAGATGAACCACTGGCTGATCAGTGCCTTACAAGCTGCACTGGCTCAAAAGGATGAGTTGAGCCAGTTTTTCTTTCTGCCTCAAAAAAAACCTTGAAAATGTGGAGAAACCAAGACACTTAGGAGCAGATGCTAAAAGGTCCTGAGGGACCGGTCCAGAGACCATGAGATGAATAAAAAAAAGAAATGTGGCATTTTTACATGAGAAAAAGAAAAGATATTGAGATGAGGAAAGGAAAGCCAGTGAGTACATACACAAAGGGAGCACGGAGAAGACATGGGAAATGTGGGGAGTGATGTTGATAGAGGCACAGGGGAGCAGGGAGCCTTGAACTTCACCCTACTGCTAAGAATGCTGGAGTGACCTTTGAGCCTAAGAGAACTTCCATTTCCAGGCTCCTAAATGCTTGGTTATCCTGTGGTACCTAGTCTTAGATTTCCACAGGTTCCATCTCTTTTCTTGTAGCCTATTTCTATCCTTTGATAACCCTCTTATCCTTCTAGTAGCTTCTGGGAAACTCTGCTTGCTTCCAAAAGAGCCCAAGCAATACACACCATCAGAGTGAGAGCAGCAGTACTGAGAGCAGTTAAGATCACAGATTGCCTTGGTCAGAATCCCAGCTATACATATACCAGCAGTGTGACTTTAGGCAAATTACTTAACTTCTCTGTGCTCTGATCACCTCATGTGTAAAATGAGAATAATGATAATACTTGTCTCAACATGTACAAGGATTAAATGAGTTAATGCATATAAAACACTTAGAATAGTAACTGGGCATATAGTAAGCACTAGGTAAGAGTTTGTTATCATTAAGAAGTCAAAGCCCTTCTGTTATTTATATTCCTTAAAACAATGAGAAAATGAGTACTGTATGTCAAAATAAAGTCTATAACTGGTCAGTGTGGGAGTGAGGGACTACTTCCCTCTTTGGTGAGATGCTGCTCAAATAGATGCTCAAACAGAGCATATCGTGCTCATACACCACCAGGTGGTGGCTGGTTGATCCTCCACATTGTTCTGACCACTGGAATCCCTCTATGTGTTCCACTGGTCAATTAAGCCTCTGTGACACAAAACCACAGGAAGCATGAAGCCAGCACCTCCTGTATTTATACAGAAAGGATTTTTGCCACAAGACTGGGTTCAGGTGGGAGATCAGTTCCCCACACTGACTTGTTAGCACTTGCAGTTTGCAGAGGCTTCCCTTAGTGCACCTTTGATCTTGGATCTGTGAAAACAGAATCCACAGGGCCAGTCACAACGAGCCCCAGCTTCTTGTACTTTTCCCACGGGATTTCCCAGTGTAATTGTCCTTTTAAATGGCATCTATAACCTCTTTCTCAGACTGCTTTCCTACAACCTCCGGAGATTCTAGGGCACAGAATAAATATTAAACTTGTATACCTGGAATGCCTGGCTTTCCTTTAACTAGATCATGGGGAAGGTTCCACCCTTATTCCCCATATTATCCCTGCCCACAGAATATCAAGGGATTCTCCATTTCTATAATTGCAGTGGACAGTTTTTGGGGTATCTGGAAAGCTCACAAGTCCCCATTCTCCCTGTGGTACTCTAGTCACCCCCAGGGGTAAGCCAACAAAAGAAAAGCCACCTTCTGTCATGTATTTCTCCTCCCACCATATTTAATGGTCCAGTGGTAGACCCTGACCCAAGATAAATTGATTAGACTCTCTCTTCTGGATATTAAGAATTGGGATCAAAATAGTCTCATTGTAACTGGCCTGAAATGATGAAGATTTGAACACTCACTTTTTGTTATTTGACTAGGAAGCAGAAAACGCCAGTCTGCGGAGAAAAGATTGGAACCAGCTGTGCAGGGCAAAAGAGACGTGAGAGCCACCAAGAGTACGATCTGGGTTTCCAATTGCTTTTCTTCCCCACCAAAACTCTATGTGGGCCAGGTGCCCACATGCCTCTAATCAC
>JAJEJO010004060.1:318069-329965 GCA_020662805.1 Glaucomys volans | reverse complement strand
AAAAAAAAAAAAAAAAAAAAACAGGCTGGAGATGTGACTCTGTGGTTAAGCACCACAGAATGTATGTGAGAAGTACATACATTCTTGTATGTACTAGGCAAGTGCTCTACCCCTAAGCAATACCCCCAGCCTAGGATAGACCTAGCCTTGGATATGAGGAAGGACACCAAGATACAGGAAAGGCAATAAGAAGGGGGACTGGCAGCTACAGGCATATCTAGAGGTGGGAGCGGGTAGGAAATGGAGAAAGTCCATAACACATCAAATTTTTTCTGTGAGGTGGTATGAGGCAAGGTCTTTGTGTTGAGATCACAACACTTGGTGTGGGGACAGATGGTGCAGCTGGGAAAGGGAATAGCTGAGGGAATAGGAGAGGAAAGACAGTTTTTCAGGTTGAGGAACCCCCAGCTATGGCTGCAGGTGTTCAATTCCAGATGGATCCAAACCTGTGGGCTTTTCTTCAAGGCTTAACTGCATTATTGGGGATTAGCTGGATGGGGTCATAGTAAAAGGACACTAGGGCATTAAGGGTGCTGAGAGAAAACCACTGGGCTGTGAAAGGCTGAAGACCTCTAGGAGGTGTGAAGGCAGGTTTGGTGAGAGAATGTGAAAGAACTGAAGAGGTATATGTTAAAATTGAGAGCCTGGATTTTGAAACTTCTGACGTGAAGCCCTTCTTACTAATGACCGGATTCAGGACATGATCACAAGAGGGAGAGACTGAAATGGAGTGAAGGGGAAATGTGAGAGTGGAGGAAACAATAAAATTTGGGGGCAAATACATATAAACATATCAGTATAGAAACACACAAACATATCAGATATACCCAGACACAATGCAGACATTCATGCAGATACATACAGGCACACAGCACAGGCAGGCATCTACAAATTCATGGGTACAAGACAAACCCTCTTCTCCCTTCCAGCATACAACAAAGAGGGGTACACACAACAGGACATATGAACAGATGTGACACATATATAAAGACACACATAATCACGTGACAGGCTTGGAAACTTTGACGCACACACTGTGACTTAAGGGAGTTAAATTTTCCCCCGGGTATTGTTTTTCTTGTTGACTCTGGCCACTGTGGTGTCCACGTGGCACATCCACAGTTCTTAATAAAAGGACAGAAACCTGAAGCCTCTCCCAAGTTAGAACCAAAGGCCCTGGCACAGCCCAACCCTGGCTCACCAGTCCAGGATGTTTGTTCCTACCTTTGTCTCCCTGGAACTGGCATTCTGGCTCAAACACTGCCCCAGGGGCTCTTAGTCAAGAGAAACAGAGCCTTCCCCCAGCATGGGGTGCCACTGGGACAGCTGGTGGGGCTGAGCAGACACTGACGCTTAGAGCCCCCACCATCCCCAACCCAAACATCTCTTTCCCAGACAAGCCAGCCTTACCCCTCTCAGTAGCCTGCTAGGGAGGAGATCAAGGGTGAGAAAAGTGAAGCTGGAGAGACAGGTTAGAAACTAACACTTCAGCCTGAAGAAAATGAGGAAATCATGAGGTGTTACTAAGTGGGAGACTGATATGTTTAAATCTCTATTGTAGAGCTCCCAACTCCTAGCACATAATAAATATGAATGTATAACCAAAAGTGTAAAATAAATAGAACTATGAGTGTGTGCCTAGAACATAATCAATGTGAATGACTCTGGTAGCTCCATGTGAGAGGACTTAGAAACTGGTAGCCCTGGTTCAGTCAGGAGCATTTGATCAGATAAGAGGAGATGGGGGATTGGTCTATGGCCAAGAACAATACGGGGTGAAAAGAGGAAGAAATGAAAGGGGCTGGAGATTTGATAAGAAAGGCTGGCTAAACCTGGCCAGAACTGGGCCCATGGCCTCTTTGCTCATGCTAACCCCACTATGAGGCAGACATAGAAAGCTAACTTGTTAATTTACTATGAGAAAGATATTTGTCATAGAGATGGAAAATATAGTCACCAGCATAAATTTTCCCATCAGCATATAAACATGCTCTGATGTCATTCACTGGTAAAATTCTTCCTTGACCCAGATCATTCCACTTCATATCCCACCTCTTTTCTCTGCTTTCCTTCACAGCCAAATTTCTAGGAAGTTTCTCCCTAATGGTATTTCTACTCCTATTCAGTCTACCTTATTCCATTATGACTTTCTTCTCTCCCATTCCACAAAACCTTCTCTTGTCAAGATCACTGATGATTTCCATTTGCCATATCCAATAGGCACAGCAAAGCCCTCATCTAGAGAAAATTGAGGCTCAGAAAGTTAAGTAGAATTCTACTTCTTGCTACTTGTCCCAGTCCTCCTGGTGAAGTCATCTGAAAAATATAAAACAAATATTCTTGAAAGCATAGAAGAGATAAAAAATGGGTATTTGGGACTACTTTTTCCCCCAAGGGGTATATGTCCATGCTAACTAGAACGGACAACCAAGAGGCAAATGACTTTTTTCTTTTTTAAATTCAATGGTAAAATTGGAAATTCTGAATTATTTGTTGGTTCTTTTTAGTTATACATGACAGGATTCATTTTAATATAATTTTACAGGCATGTAATATATGTACATCCCATTCTTATTGATGTACATGATGGTGGGATTCACCACATGATGGTGGTATATTCATATGAGTACATAGGAAAATTATTTTGGATTCATTCCACTGTCTTTCCTTTTCCTACCCCCCCTCCCTCCCTTAATTCCCCTTTGTCTAATCTACTGAATTTCTATTCTTCCCACCCCATCATTGGTTAGCTTCCACATATCAGTGAAAACATTTGACATTTGGTTTTGGGAGACTGGCTTATTTCACTTAGCATGATGATCTCCAGATCCATCCATTTACTTGCAAATGTCATAAAGTCATTCTTTAGGTTGAAGGCTCAATGTTTTATTTGTTTATTTGTTTGTTTGTTTGTTTATTTTGGTGCTGCGGACTTATACAGTGCCTTATACATACACTCAATGTTGTAAAGGTAACAAATCTTAGGCTAGGGGTATAGCTCAGTGGTTGAGCATATATGTCAAAGAAAAAAAAATAAGCCCTAGATTCACAGTCATTTTAATCAAAATCTCACAACTGGTGGGATTGTTTTCAGTGAATGCTTATAAGCTGATTGTGTGTGTGTGTGTGTGTGTGTGACTTTGGGTATGTGGTGTGCTGGGGATTGAACCCAGAGCCTCATGCATAATAGGCAAATGCTCTATGGCAGAGCTATATCTCTAGTCCTTTGACAAGCTAATTATAAAATTTATATGGAAATGCAAGAGCCAAAACACTCATAAAGAAAAACAACAAGGGCTGGGGATATAGCTCAGTTGGTAGAGTGCTTGCCTTGCATGCACAAGGCTCTGGGTTCAATCCCCAGCACCGCAAAAAAAAAAAAAAAAGAAAAAGAAAAACAACAAAATTTATCAAGAAGCTGTACTAAGAACAAAATTTATTAAGAAGCTGCACTAAGCTGGGCTCCATGCCTATAATACCAGTGACTTGGGAGGCTGAGGCAGGAGGATCCCAAGTTTAAGGACAGCCTTGGCAATTTAGCAAGACCCTCAGGAACTTGACAAGACCTGTCTCAAAATAAAAAATAAAAATGACTGGGAATGTGGCCCAGTGGTAAAGCACCCCTGGTATTCAATCTCAAGTACTAAAAGAAAAAAAAGTTACACTAATTAAAACAATATGATTGTAGCACAAAGATAGCTATAATGTCCAGAAAAAACCCTCACAGGTCTGAACACCTCCTTCATAACAAAGGTGGCATTATAGAACAGTGGGAAAGGGATGACAGCCTTGTCAATATATGGGACTGGGATAATTGAATATCAGTAGGGAAAAAGCCATTTGCCCAGAGTCCCATACTGATGATGTGGTGAAGCCAGGTCTTTGAATCCAAATGTGTCTGACCCTTAAATCCATATTACACCGACAATCACTTGTCACTTCCCCAAATTGTTGTGAGCAATAGGCCCCCCAAGTGTGAAAGTGCTTTGTGACCCAGAAGTGCTGTGAGCACCTGTGGGGGAGCCTGTGGCACTGAGGTGATTACTACCTTCTGGATAAGCAGACATGGCCTTGCCCACAGCCCTAAAGGCCCTGGTGGGTCTCCTATTGTCAAGTGCAGCTAGCTCCTGAGCATCAGGTCATCTTGGAAAAGAGTGGCCTTCTGGCTGGTTCTCCACAAGGGGACCTGGCAGGAGGCTAACCTTTCAGCCCAGGTGCTCAATGCTGGAGAAATTCCACAGAACAATGAGGGATTGATGTTTTGAGGTCCCCTTGGACCTCAAAACTGCCTCAGGCACTGTTTGGGAGGAAGCAGGAACTAGACCATCAGAGACACTCAGGACAAGTTTGGTGTCTTACTTTATGGGCTGAATTTTTGTGGTTTTGCAGCTTTAGTCCAAGGGGTGAGTCAAACCAAAAAGGAAAAACCAATAGGTCCTTCCAGGAAAACTCGAAGCAAAGGCCAATTCCCTTTGGACTCTGTGCCAAAGAGGGTTCCTTGGAACTGCCAGGGGCTGCCCTTTCTTCCTCCTTCCCCACCCTGATTTCCTGGATTAACAAAATGAACCTTTATTTCTAGCCTTGAGGCCTTAGGGGAGAACAGGAGCCCTGTTTTAGACTTCCAGCAACCTTGAAACTGGCTGGAGGGCTGGAGAAATAAAGACTGAAATCACCCCAAAGAATTTTCTTAGAAAAAGCTGGCAGCTCTAAAGGGCCTTCATAGTCATCCCACCAAGTTTCCAGATAGGGATCAGAGAGAGATGATCTGACCTTGGTTCCTCAAGAGTCAACTGTGGTCTCCCAGGCCAGGGCTTCCTCAGTTCCCTGTGCTGCCCACACTCTCCAGTAGTGAGGCATCCCCAGGGGTGTGCTTGCACGGGTCCTTGCTTCAGAAGTGGAGAGAAGCCAGGAAAGGGTTTGGTGGACCTGGTTTCCCATGAAGAAAAGCCCTGGAACAATGTCTTGGAAGTTGTGGATAGTGAACCTGAAAGACAGAGTATGCACAATCCAGGGACAGTGTCTACAGATGCTGGGGGCCAGCAGGGCCAAATTGCATCAACCAAACACAAATGACCAAGTCAGGGCTGGGAAGAGACACATAGCATCAGAGTCAGACACAGACATTCAGAGTTACCAGGAATGGCCACACTGACGTCTAAGATAACTTGCCCAACAGATAAACTGGATTTGGGGGCAATTTCTCCTGTCCTCAGCATGTAGTTCTTTTTTCCCTATTCCATAGTCTCATTGTGGCTTGGTAAGTGTTTATCCAGAACAAACCACATAAAACATAAGTCACTGGGGTCTGGAGTTGAAGTTACACCCATCAGCCTGCTTTTTAGAACTCTTGGTTCAGCCTGTCTAAAAATTATGAATCATCAAAACAAATCACAGTCCCTGGCTTCACTTAGGAAATTGCCTTTGAGAATATACAGGGAATGGGGTTAGAAATAGTGTGGCAATTGACCTCCCCAGGTGGAGGAGGAGAGGTGCCCAAAAGGAAAAGGAAAGTTGAGCAAGGATCTGCTCTGAGACCTCAGCAGAGATGCTTCTTCTGCTCTTCTGGGTTCCTGCAGCCTTGGGTCAAATACTGTGAAGAGATCCTGGACACTAGGTGCTGGCCCAGGGCAGGAAGAGGTCTGAGAGTGATACTGCTGTTTACCAGTAACGAGTCCTGCTTCCTCAGGTGTTGAAGTATAACGCCAGAGAAGCACACCGAGGCAAGTGTAGAGTAGAAAGTAAGAAGTTTTATTAAAGAAAAGTAAAAGCAGACTTCTCCCGGGTGGAAGAAGGGGACCCAAAGGTGGAATTCATGTGATGAGTAAATCTTGTCCTTTTTATAAGTTTTATTCTCCTGTTCCCTCCCCACTCATTTCTTCCCTTCCTGCCTACATGACTAGGCCCAGTTTTGCAGGTGAAATGCAAAAGTTGAGAAGCAGATGGGCAGGGGAAGGGCCAACAGGTAATATCCCAGTGGGTATTAATTAGCAAGTTTTTGCCTATAATCCTCGATAAGGACAGGTAAATTTGGTAATCACTGGGCTCTGGAGATCTTTGATATTCCATTCTCCCAAGGGCAGCCTCCAACTTTCAGATGCAGATGACTTTCATGTCCTCCATTTTCTCAGTTTGATCGATTTCTTTCTTTCTACTCTAACTGCCTGTCCCCAGTTCTGACTTCAAAAGGATAAAGAACTAGGGACTGATGTTGCTGCCCACAGTGATGCTTCCAGAGATGGAAAGCCTTTCTTCTTCAGGTTTTTGTGACTTCTCAGCCCCCAGCGATTTCCTTCCATCCTCTTCCCCATGCCTCAGTCCTTCTTGAACCTTTATGGATAATTTTAGTGTTAACCAATCCTATATGTCTCAGAGGCAGAGGCAATGCTGGTGCCCCAGCATAGGAAGCTGTGGCTGCCAAGTCTACCAGGTTCCCAAGTCCTCTAAAATTATAAAGGGAAAGCAAAACTGTTATAGCAACAAAAAACAGATTAAAATGTTGGTGCTCCCCAGGGAGATTCTCCAGCGCCATCCGGAGAGTCAGCCCCACCCCCAATCCCAAATCCCCTCCCCATAGCCCACCCCAATCCCTTCCCCTCCCTATAGCCCCACCCTAATCCCTTCCAGTGCCCTATAAAAGTTGACAAAAGAATTAACGAGCAGTTTCCCGGCACACCGCTTTTTGGTGTAAGGGCAATCGTCACTGGCCAGCTACAATAAAGGCTTCTTTTGGCTTTACATGATCGGCTTGGATGACTTTGTTTTCTTTGGGTACAACATTTGGAGGTCCCACCGAGATTTAATTTCTCCAAACCCTCACACCTAAATTGGCCTCCTGTGATGGTGGCCTGGGAGCCCCATCCTGAGTAGAGGGGAGCTCCTAAGAGACATGCCTCAGCCTCACTCTTGGGGAGACCCCAGCCCATCTTCAGGACATTCTTCTGGACAAAGTCACCTGATATCCTGTATCGGTGAGTTGGCTATCTGTATCTGAGGGACGTGGTCAGACTGGACACAATCGCTTACATCAGTCCCAGGCCAGGGCGAGACGTCGCTCCTGGTCACTGGTAGGCCTCCTCTTGAGGCCTAGTCTATCTGGTGGGCCCCTTGTAGGCCCAGTCTGGAAGGCCGCGTGGGGCCAAATCTGGTCGGCCAGTGTCTGTCTGTCTGTATTTTTCTTGTTAGTCTGGTCTGGGCGGACGGGCGGGGAGAGCAGGGGAGGGACCACATGCGCACCGGGGGCAAAAGGCAGGCAAACCGCCCGCCAGTGCCCCCGAGAACCCCACCACCACCACCTGCAAATGGAGGGTAGGGAGGAGAGGGGGACGAGAGCGCTGAAAGCGCTGCCATGAGGTTGTCGTGTGGTCAGTTGTGTGCTCCTGGCGGAGAGAGGAGGGCCCCACTGCCCTCCAATGGGCTGCCCCACGTGCTAGGCCTGGGGTCATGTTTCCACCCGCCCACAGCCTGCCAGCTTGGAATGGCCATCCTCGCTCGAGCAGCCAGCCTCGCCAGGGTGGGGCTCGCACCGTGGGAAGGTGCACGAGTTGGCCACACCCCTGGGACGGGTGCCCTGGGGGCAAGCCACGGGGTGCCACAATGTTGCCCACTGTCATGCGCCTGCCAGGAGTTGGGGGTTCTGTTGCCGCTGCCTTGGCTGCCGCCTGCCCGCCTCAGGGCACAGCACCCACACACGGCGGGGCACGGCGATGCCCACCACAGCTGGGGTGATCCATGGGAAGGGCCCAACTTACGTCCAGAGTCACCTTTGCCACTGGCCCCCTGGGTGTCCGGGCCCGTTTGTGTTTTCTGTGTTTTTTTTTTTTTTTTTCCTTGCTTTCTGTGTCGCATCTCTTCAGGACAGTCTACTATGAGACATAGTCAACCATGTGCCTGACTGTTCTAACTTGTTTTTTAGATACTTTTCAGGACTTCCAAGAACGTGCCACTGACTACGGAGCTTTTGTTAGTGGATGTAACTTAAGAAAGTTTTGTAAATCAGAATGGCCCACTTTCGAGGTTGATTGGTGCCCTCAGGGCATTGGGCGGCCAAACCATCAGGACCAGGTGCCTTTAATTCTAATTTGGATTATGGCTTAAGCATTGCCTTTCAGATTCTGTGTCCTCTAGTTTGGGAACTAGGAGAGGCTGCACCGGTTTGATGACTAAGGCCAGACCAGACTTAAATGCAGTTCGCACTGCTACCAATCCCTCAAGACTCAGGTAACTGTCAAAAGCCATTTCCAAATCCAGGGGCCGAGGGAAGGAGAAAATGGCTGGGGGAACCAGCCCTCTCGCCCTCCCAAGGGAGAGAAGGAACCAGGTCCAACCCCCCCCCAGTGTACAGCACCCCCACAGTGAATTGTTTTACAACATGTAAATGACATGTGCCTCCATCCAGGAGGAATAACAAAAGCCCATTACAGAGCTCTTAAGCATTCAAACCCTGTCCTGATAAAAATGGTTAAAGTGCCTGAGATATCAGGTTTCTGCTGGAACCAAATCTCAAGTAGAACTTAAATTGAAATGATAATAGAGGAAGCAAAAAACCCAGTAGGAGACCAATTTCCAACCCAAGGAAAAAACCCAAAAGAGTGTTTTATTTGAGAATAACTAACTGGCCGGCCGAGTACTTGTTGAGCTCATAACTTTTGGTCAGTAACTTAGATTTTCGAACATCTTGTTACATTGCAATGGAGATAAAAACCTACTAGGCCTTTGTTTAAGTGTATATTGTGTACAAAATTCATGTACATGATATTAGAGATTAACATAGCACTAAAAGAAAAAATGGATCCAGATATATTTGATTCACGTGGTTAAAAAGGTTCAATTTAAATTCAGTAATTAAATGAAGGTAAAATATATCTAACCTCAGAAGTCTCTAGGTGGTCAATTAATAAAATGTTGATGTCTATAAAATGTGTAATATCAATTGTTTACTTTTTAGGACTTTCCCACAGGAAAGAGATGGCAAATACTATTCAAAATACTTGTCTGATCTTGGTTATTACAGTAAAATAAGTAAATTAGAGTTAATATATTACACCTTAAATTCCATGGGGTGACATGCTTTAGCATTATTGGTGTTTTCATGGATTGGTAAATAAAGGGATTTGGGATTGTTTTGCATCATCCCTAAGAGCAAGGTTACTAACAGTGAAATCCTAATAATTTATCTAAATTCAGAAATTTCATAAGAGTTGTTTTAGAATATGAACAAGGAAGGAGTCAACAGATGGGAAAGGGAAAGTGGAAAGTTCTAGGTATGAAAATATATTCAGTAAAAGGAAAAGGAAAATATTTCTGGGTAAAAAAGTCTGTGTAGGTAAAGGGCAAATTCCAACAAGTTTTTGTGTAACCAAGTAGTTATATGTATATGAGACCATCAATTAGAAACTGTTTAAAGTTTTCCCCTAAGGTCAAATGTTAATGGGCTAATATAAATCAAAGTGTAATCAATATGTTAAAATGACAAGGATTTCTTTAAGTTTTATTCTTTATTGTGGTTAAAAAACTGGTAGGGTATTGTGCTATGATGCAGAGCCTAGGGTTTTGTTTTTTTGTTTTTTTTTAAACTAGGTTTGGTTGCTCTTTGTATATTCATGTGTCCATGTCTTCTGGGTACGCGGGTCTTTAGAGCAGGGAATTTGTCGGGCTGCTGTTCTCCAGGTTAGACTTGTCTGTGTTGGTAGTTTCAGGCTTGTGGGAATGGCAAATTTTATTGGGGACTTATTTTTATCATTTAATATTCTGTAACAGAACCTGCTATCAATAGGGCATATGTAAATTTGTTACTTTTTACACTGAGATCAAAATTTAAATGCAAATGTATTTAAAGTTAGTGAGAACCTGATTTGTTTGAAGGTTAATATCATGAAACAAAAAATATTTGGTCACTTTGCCACACAAAAGGAAAGTTAAAAGCTCTCAGCCTTTCCTTGATTTGTTTTAAATGCAATATATTGTATTAACAACTATTCACATAGATTCAGGAAACAATACATGTAAACCTAAAATAAGGGTCTACCTCCCACCCTGCTACAAGTCAGAATGTTTCCAAAATAAGTCAGTTTTCAGCTCATTTAAAGTTATATTCAAAAGGTTGCTTTTTGTTGTAGAATTACTGTAATATCAAATAGGAAATATATAACTCAGACAGGATTTAGGATGACTATTACACAAACTAGATATGTTTTTACTGTTGTTAATTATTTTGTATTTTCCTTGTAAGCTCTATAGCTGATGCCAGATTAATGTTTTGAAGAAGTATACTAAGCCATCACCTATGAAATAGACGAGATAATAACTGGTGAAACTGGCTTGCTGGATGTTTCAGATCAAACTTAAGGATTGAGATTAAAACAAAGGGGCCAAGAAAACCAGTTTTGGTTCTTGCCCTCAGAGTCAGCCTGTGTCCAGGGAATGAGAGAGCTTCTCTAACTTTGCAACTCTGGGTCAACACTGCTGCCAGAACTCAGAGTTTTCATCCATTCAGACAGTGGGCAAAAGACACCACCTGGTTTCTATGTTTCACAGAGGCCATCACTGTGTCCAGAGCTGAGGAGGCGCCAGCTGCCATCAGCCTCTAGGTTGTGGGAACTGCCACAGCCAGAGCACAAAAGCCATTGAGACCCAGATGCCACCGCCACCAGAGCTCGGAGCCGTCCAGCTCAGAACCCAATCTGAGTGGTCGCTTCTCAATAACCCATGCATTCCAGGCTTGTCCCCCAGAGTTGGAGATGCAGCAAAGATTGCTGAGAACAAGGAGGTGCAATAGTGGGCCAGACAGGCTTGACTCTGCCCTCCTGGGGCTAATGGTGTGAGCAGGGACCAGCTTCCCTTTGTCATGAATGGAAGCAAAGAGCTGTCAGCTGTCCACAAGGCAAAAAGCCACTGCCTTGGAGCTGGTGGAATCCAGGAGGAGCGCTGCTGCCCACCCCAGAATGCAGAGGCTGCTGGAATGAAGGAGCTGCTGAAATGCAGGACCTGCCACCACCCAAGCACAGGAACAAAGCTAAGAAGCTACTCTCAAATTCCCCACAAGTGACCCCTGTGAGAACTCAGCTGACTCTTAAGAGACAGGAACAGGTCAATTTGACCAACTTGATCTTAAACACCTAGCAAGACAGTTCAAACCAAACCAAACCATAGATATTCTTGGGCATTTAAAAGAAACAATAGTTTAATGTAACTTAAGATGTACTTGTGTTAGCCCCTAGAATAGGACTGGAGGCTACAAAAGAGAGATTCTTAAGCAAATGTACCTGATAACTCAAGTTCCCAAATAAAGACCTCAACCTCTTCAGCCTTTGATAGGCCTTGTTATGGGAACAACTTCTCAGTTCTTCCACCTGGTGAGAGATTGACTTCTACCATGTCATGATATTCTGTTTTAATCTCATTTTTGGTACTTATGTCATTTTGTTTCTCTCTCATAGAAGCACCCACCCCAGATGACTTTACAACCTGCTCTTCCCAAGCAGACTTCTGCTCCTCATTGACCAGATTTCTAAAAGGAACTTCAAATTGCTTCCCCAGACTCCGCCCCCTTCCAGTTTGAAGCAGCAAGAGCGGTCGGTGCCTCCTCTCCTTACAGCAGTAAAAATTTCCTAATTAAGGACAGGCAGTTAGTGTAGAATAAGAAATCTGGTCAAATTGAGGAATGGAACCCATCAGAGTCTGGGAAGTTGGAAACTGAAAAACCACTAGTTTCCTAAACAAGGATTTGTTAATGTGGATAAGACCAGTGGGGAATGTTATAGCAACTAAAAACAGATTAAAATATTGGTGCTCCCCAGGGAGATTCTCCAGCACCATCTGGAGAGTCAGCCCAAATCCCAAATCCCCTCCCTATAGCCCACCCCAATCCCTTCCCCCCCATAGCCCACCCCAATCCCTT